>JAPKLY010000773.1:121046-146391 GCA_026898435.1 Prunella vulgaris | reverse complement strand
ATATTAATTTTTTTATCACTATTTAAGTGCTTTTAGTGACAAAAATTTAATTAAATAGTAACAACATAAATAATGATCACTAATTAAATTATTTTGTAACATAATGAACTTTTATCACTCTTTGAGTGCTTTCAGTGACAAATATTCAATTAAATTGTAACAACATAAATAATTATCACTAATTATATTATTTTGTAACATAATGAACTTTTATCACTACATGCATGTTTTCAGTGACAAAATATTAATTGTCACTAATACTTTTGTCACTAAACACGATTTTTTTTGTAGTGCTGCCTCTGCTGCAACCTTTGTAAGGTTGCGATGGTGCGTTGGAGCTCGTCGGGTTTGTTGGCCAGGTCCCTCAGGGCGGGGGCAAGTCCTCCTGGGTCACCACAACTCGCGGAGGTCGCGGGGCTGCGGTGCTCTTCTGGGGAGGTGGTTGTGAGGTCTCCACCACCTGGCGTGAGGTCTCCACCTCGGCCTGGTTTTGGTCACCTCCTTTGGACCTTCCGGCAGCTGCGGAGGTCTGTCCTTTGGCAGCTCGAGTGTTAGCCATTTTTGGATTTCGGAGGGGGTAACTTGCTGCAGGTCGCCGAGGTGGAGGGAGGTCACCAGGATGGTGGTCGTCCAGCTTGGGTGGAGCTGTGCAAGTTTTCGTCTAGCCTCGCGTGTGACGAATTATCCGAAATCCGGTTTATTCGTGTACATGCGTGCGTTTGAAAAATTCTTCCGGGCAGAATTTGGGAAATCCGGAAATTTAGGTTTTCGTCCATAAATTTGGGTTTTCGTTCGAAGGAATGAATATGTGTGTGTATCTTCAAGTGTTCTTGAGTTTTATCAAGAACACCTTCAAATCTTCAAATCTTCAAACAAACCCTAACTTTTTGTCCTTGAATTTTTTTTTATTTTTCAGATTCGCACCCTCCTTCTAGCGCCAAATTGTTGATAGAATTTACTAATCGTTGTTCGTTATGTGGCTTTATATCTGATTAATTCTACCAAACAATAATCTCATGATTTTGTGTTCTTGGGGAGGGAGTGAGTGAAGAGAGAGAGAGAATTGAGTTTAGAGAGAGAAAGTGTAATGTAGGAAATGTATTAGAATTGTGTGAAAAATTGTGTGAATAGTACAAGAGAGGTCTTATTTATAGGTGTGCGAGTGTGAGACGGTACCTTACGAGCCTATTTGGCTTCCATTGTTGACGAAGGTCCGTAACCTTCGTCCTGGTCCCTTACACTGCTCCCTACATCGCGCCTCATCCTACTACAATGTCTTAGACTAGATGGGCCTCATTAAAAACCTCGCCGTAAACCACCATTGTGGATAAACCGGGCGGAGGGTAAAAGAGCGCACCATCGGGGTCCTAATGACTAACAGGCGAGCTCACGGGCGAGCTCTGAGGTGAGCTCATGGGCGAGCTCTGATGTGAGCACTTGAGCGAGCTCTGACGCCTTGGTGCTCTCGGCATTGTATAACAAGTGATGTCTCGGAGGTTGGCACCCTGGATGCTGGAGGTACGTTAGAGACCCTGGCGAGCTCATGGGCGACCTCACAGGTGTTGGGCCTCCTGATTCCCTAATTTGCCTCGGGTAGCTCGCCCATCAACACTTTTATTTTGGGTGCAACAATCAAGCTTTGATTTGAGTTTTTGAAATTATGAAGATGTTCTAAAGGTGTTCGGTGATATGCCTCAGCAGAATGTGTGCACTATTCATTTGCCTTATTGATGTTTTGTTTGTTTACTTGCAAGTCTTTGTCTATATTGGGGTGGTCAATACTTGTATATTCAATAATGGAAGATGATGTTATATGCTATGATGATGATATATGCTATTTTTCGTGGTATGCCCATGTATTTGTATGATTTTTCATGTAGACCACTCGTCATTTTTATCGGTTGGTGATCATTTCTTTTGTTTTTAGAGAACATTCTTTATGGGGTGGTATAGGATTAAGAGTTGAAGTTCGATTGGTAGTAAAGAGCTGGCTGCATTTTGTTGAGCAACTCTTGAAGAGGGATAAAAATGGTTGTACAGCAGGTTTATGGCTAAGTCTCGAAGAGTGTTGCAGCAAGTGTTGGGCAACTCCTGAAGAGTGTTGCATCTGATTTTGTTGCAACAGGTTTTGATGTTGTAGTTATTAGTTGCTGTTGGTTTTTTTATGTTTGTTGCAGCAGGTTTTGTAAGACAAATAGGACAAATTTCTTATTTTCTTGCTGTTACGGTTAGGGGTAATTTGGCACGATTGTTATGAATATGTTGGCATGTACGTGGGAAGAAGTGTTGTCACTGAAAATATTTTTTACTCAAATATTAACACATATATTTCCTACCAAACACCAATAAAAAAATTAGATCCTTAAAAGTAAATATTAAATTATAGCAACTACACCATACAAAACAAGAATACAAAAATAATCTACTTTTAAGTATTTACCAAACACTAAGATTTAATACAATTTCTTACTTAATAATAGAAATATCACCATTACGTACTAATTTTCTATATACTACCAAACAGAGCCTAAGTATATTTACATATAAATAGTTAATTTTCTTTCTAGAGAGTCCTGTGGGCAACAATTTTATATATCATTTGATATTTAAATTATAATTAGTTTCTTTTAAAACGTGGTCTTGACTCTATTTAATATAAGTGATTTTTTTAAAGTGATATATTGAAAGGTAGTATAAGGTATTGTAAAATTTATTTACAGTAAAGTGAATAATGTTTATGAATATGTGATACTCACTATGACATTTATTATGTAATTAATATAAAACTAGGAATGACATTTAGAAGAAGAGTAGCTCTCTTCTCTCTTGTAAATCTGATTTCATATAAACTATTTTTTCAAATGTCACTATTATATATATATATATATATATCTTAATATTATATAAAGACGAAGTTATGAAATCAACCAGAATGCTCGATTTCAAAATTCATATATTCTCATTAATTCTGAGATTAAGAATTAATCTCGACATTATAATTTAAGTGTTTTAATCTTGATCGTACATTTTGATATTTTATAAATATATATATATATAGAGATGTTAAACGGGCCGCGGGCTGGCCCGTTTAACCCTATTTTTTACAGGGTTAGGTCCGAGCATATGGCGGCCCGTATAAAATCGGGTCTTTTTGGCCCGGACCGGTTAGCCCGCGGGCTAAACGGGCTAGCCCGCCGGTTAACCGGGCTGGCCCGGTAGCCCGTTTTTTTAATTAAATTAAATAATTAATATATAATATAAGTTAATTAAATTAGAAAGTGATTGTGGGCTTTGGAGGTGTGGGCCATGGGCCTGTGTACTGTGGCTGTGGGCTGGCCTAATTTCTCATCATTTGTATTACGTAATTGTAAACTTTATTAATTAAATTTTTATTAATTATTAATTACTAATTCATTATTAACTAATAACTTAACTACATATTAAAATAGAAAATAAGTAAATAAGTTAGATCTCAATTAATTCAAAACTTCTGTTAGGGATGTGTGAACTTTAGTTATTAAATCATTAGTTCTATTTTATATTAAATTTTAAATTTGTAAAAAAAAATTACCCCGGGCCCGTTAGTGGCCCGTTTAGCCCGCGGACCGCTAGGGTTAGAGTTAGGTTCGAGCATATAGCGGCCCGTTAAGAATGAACCGCTAAAGCCCGGGACCGTTTAGGCCCGAAGGCCTGTAGGGTTAGGGTCAGCCCGTTTAAAATCTCTATATATATATCTTATATAAATCTTATAAATATATTCATAATATCAAATTCTATATCTAATTTTTTAATCTCAACCGTTCATCTTAATTTCTATACTTCTATAAATTTCAACTTCATAAACATTATTATTCTCATCTTTTAACTTTATCTTTTCTTGCGTCTCATTACTTCTTCTTATTTCTCTTTTGATGTTCTTATTTATCGTATTCTGATATTGGAATTATTTATTTATCTTTTTATGTTCAATTTTTTTTTGCAGGTTCATATTTTACATCTAATAATTTGTTGAAATAATTTTTTTTTTCTATCGCTACCCAATTTTTGTGGTTTTCTTTTGGAGGTAATGTTTAATTGCTATTTGATTTAAAATTTTGATATTTGAATTGTTTTCTTTTCTATTGTTACACAATTTCATGATTTTTTTAGGTAATGTTTGATTGCTACAATTGCAGATCTATTTGATTTAAAATTTTGATGTTTGAATTGTTTATTTGTCTTAATATTTTTTTCATGTTCTTAATATTCTAATATTATTTTTTTATATTCTATGTTAATTACAGGTTCGTATTAAAATAATTGTGTCTGCGCCATACATACCGAAAGTTATTTTACACCGTAAGTTATTTATAATTATAGAACAAAAGATGTTATAGAACATAATATTATATATGCATTGTGCATATTTTTTAAGTACTTAATTTATTTACCGCAATATTGTATATACATTGTGTATATGTAAATTATTGATATACATATATATTGGATTCAAGAAATTACACACACACACACACACACACACACATATATATATATATATATATATATATTATAACTCATTAATACACGTATATATAAATTCACTAAATTTTAACAAAATAAATCATAGAAAATATTATGTTCTTAATTATTTTAATAATATATATTTTGATATATTCTTGATTTTCTTTTAACATACTTATATAATAATAAAAATTTATATTATAAAATATTATGTTCTTGATTTTTTTATTCATATATTTTGATATGTTTGTGATTTTCTTTTAACATACTTATAAAATATGAAAATTTTATAATTCAAATCTAACATAATTAGGTGGATGTTAGCACATTCATATTTTAAATATTGTGTAAGATAGCCTCAAATTAATGAATTATATAAATATAGATGTATTATCGAATAAATCTATATATAAATATACAAGAAATTAAAATTTATTGATTCACATAATATAATATACATTAAAAATATATTTTTTAATAATCTCGCGTAATACGCGGATTTACGTACTTACTATATATATAATTATTGTATATACATAATATTACATAAAAAATTGAGTCCCACATAAACTTAGATTTTTATATAAGTTTTTGGCTTTCAAGAATGGGAGGGACTAGGGAGTAGTTAACAAATTATTACAAGTAGTGTTGCAATCTATTAAGAAACCCAGCCTATTATGGAATGGGCCTAACATGATAATACTTTATTTAACCCAAAATTTATCCACTACAATGCTTTCCAAATTAAGAATTGGGCCTCAGTTCATTTTAGTTGGGCCTAATCAAAATATTATATTTCAACTTATAAGCCCCAATATTACAATTTTAAGTAGGAACATTACTCAAATAAATAAGTGGATTATTGTTTTATTTCTCATAAAAATGCATGATTTTTTCAAATATATGTAGAATATATTACCATAAATTAAATTAGCAATCTATAAATAATATACTAAATATTCGATGGTCCACTAACTTAATTGATGCACTATTGTGCAAAGTTAATGTATTGTGAGTATATTATGAGATACACTTATGAATAAAATAATTGATTGTGAGAGTGATAATAAATGTGATAATTTTCACAAAAGAAAAGCACATATTTTTTTATAGATGGACGAGAAAGAAAATATTGCATAAATTTATTGGACTGAGAGAGTATGATCTTAAAAAAAAGTACCTATTTCAAAATGATTTAACAAAAAACTTATGCAAAATTGTCTTATACAAGAGACAAATTTCACTTTTGGTCCCACATGACATGTATTATTTTAAAATTTGTCTCATACATTTCACTATTGATCTCATACGATTTTTCTCTTGCACTTGTAATCTCAAACATTACAAAATTTACATATTTGGTCGCAAAAATTGACGGCTCCGTTAAATCCAAGGTTTGCAGCATTAGTCCCATAAGATTTGCTCTTACTTAAGTGTGTTTAACCAATTAATATGTATTTTCAGATTTAATTCCATTGATTTTTTTAATTGCACAATAAGTCCTATAGGATATAAATATTGAATAAAATAATAAAATATTAAAATAAATCAACAAAATCTTCAAATAATAAAATTAGAGGTGGCAAAGGGCTCGCCCCGGCCCATCGGGCCAAAGCACATTCATGGGCCGGACCATTTACTAATCGGACCTATAAAAATGTAGCCCAGTCCATCCTAAATGTCGAGTAGGCCGAGCCGGCCCATCGGGCTGACGCAAAATTATCAACTTTTAAACGGGCTCATCGGGCCAGCTTGAAGCCCGATATTCACGGGCCGGACATGCCCATTTTCTAATTGGACCTATAAAAATTGAGCCAAACCCAAATATCGGGTAGGCCGGCCCGACCCGTCGGGTCGGGCCAATATTTCCAGCTCTTATAAAATTAAATCTTTAATAAATTGTTAAAAAAATTCAACTAAATCATAAAAAATAGTTAAAACTAAGAAATTAGTTTTAAAAAAAAATCAATTTTAATTCAAGATAAATAATAATTGAAATATAATTATTTTTTAATTTAATTATTTATGAAGTCTAAGTTGATTTTTTAAAAAATTGATTTTATTAAATTTTGGCTTATTTTTTTAAGATTTTTTTAAATTTAAATTTTTTTGAAGATTTTGTAGTATTTATATATATATATATATATATATATATATATATATTTAAAATATTTTTAAACTTAATTTTTTATTTTACTTGATTTATTTAATTTTTTCAGATTTTAGTTAGGTTTAAAAGATTTTATTTAAATATTAATTATGTTGAAGATTCATTTTATTTTTTAATTATTTATTATGATTATTTTCAAATTTCTATTTTTTTATTGATATTTAAAGTTTAATATATTTTAAAATTAAAAATATAATTCAAATAATTTTAATTTATTAATATTTATGAAATTTTTTATTGTGCAATTAAAAATCCAATGGGACTAAATATGAAAATACAAATTAATAGGTTAAACACAATTAAGTAAGAATAAATCTTATGGGACTAACGCTCCAAACCTTGGTTTTAACGGAGCCGTCAATATTTGGGATTAAATATGTAAATTTTGTAATATTTGGAACTACTAGTGCAAGAAAAAAATCGTATGAGACCAATAATGAAATGTATGAGACCAACTCTAAAATAATACATGTCCTGTGGGACCAAAAGTGCAAAAAATCATTTTAGTTTTGTATACACCAAGTGTATCGTGCAATTCAAGTGTATTTTTACACAGTTATACCAATTATTAATGAAAACCACATATTTTATTATTGAAAGTGCATTTTTGTAAAAATGTGATTTTTCAGTAATAACATGTTTTACTTTTTAAAAATGCACTTGAGTTGCACGATGCACTTGATGCACAAGAGACTTACTCATTACATTTGTCTTAGAGTAGGTTTTATATGAATATAATTCATTATAAACTTATCATGAACCGTTTAAAATATCAAATATTTGATTAAGTATATCAAAATTCAAAATATTCATTAAGTCTATCAAAAGAGTGTTGAGGGAGGGTTGGTTTCAATAAAATCTATGATAGTTATAACATAATATTATTGACCTAAATTTTTAATACATCTGATGAGATAGATAATTCTGATAAAATATTCAATACTTTAAATAATTAATGATAAGATTATTATTAATCATTTTTCATACAAAAACTTTACGTTTATCATATTACATGACTTTCGTGTCTATGGCTCAAATCCTTTTTCTTTTCTTCAAAACACATGATCTAATTTTAAAATTGGATACTTTCTTTATATATGAGACTATTTCACCCAATTTTTTTTCTAAAAATGTGTTATTTTGAAGAATAAAATTACTTGTCTCCAATAAATAATATATTTAAGAAGAATATATAATTTTATTCTTCAAAGCAAATTCACTGGGAATAATTTCTTGTGAATTGGATACCTGAAAATGCTGTCAAAAAGAAAAGAAAATTAAAGTATCATAATAAATGGTTAGTCTAAACTATTAAATGAGAAATTATATACTAATAAAGATAAAATATTATTAGTATTTTGGTTACTGTACACCACTAATACTATCAATTATAAAAACTATTATTATTATAGAAATAGTATTATTATTTAATAATGTGTGATACACAAAATTTACTTAATATAGTAAGTGCTTGATCCAATGGGAAAGCCTGAATAAATAAATGATGGACAAAATTAGTTAAATAGAATAATGCTTAATATAAATTCGTGGGAATTTCAAATGGGATATTCGGATTGTGCGGCGCAGGATAATGGATAGCTTTCATAAACCATCATTATAATATTCCCCAACTAATTTATTTTATTTTATTGCTCCGACTGTATGTATATATTCTTAAACTATTCCAGCTTAGTAATCAGGGAAATGACTCTTTCAAAATTGGAAATAAATTTGCCCCAGACAGTCCTATGATATGAAATCAAAAAAAATTATAATAAAGTATAATAATACTTTTTCCGTTCCAAAACTACTTTCACACATTTCTTATTTAGACATTTCAATTCTATTTTCACACACTTAAAAAGAAAATATTTTACACTCACACAAGTCAACAAAATGCATTTTTATTTTATTTTATTATTTAACTTTACACTCACATAATCACTTTTCCTTGGTTCGCGTGTCCAGACTGGGACGGAGGGAGTATTTTAAAAAGAGTGATAGTTACTTTTAATAATTTTTTTTAAATTCGAAGATAGATTTATAATAAAATGTGATAATAATTTTTAGAGAGTGATAGTTATTTTAAAAAAATATATAATCACTTTTATAAAGTGATAATTGTTTCATTAATAAGTGACATATTTTATATTGATTTTATACAATTTCACATAAAATTTATTCTTTAAATTATTTTTTCATATAAAGAACTTGCATGAGATTGTCTTATGACATAAGTCTGCTAAAAAAAATATGATGATAAAAAATACAATAAAATGTGACAGTATTTTTAAAAAAGTAAGTTACTTTTAATGTTATCCCTTTTCTTTTTTTACAATTCGGTGACAGATTTATAGTAAAATGTAATAATATTTTTAAGAAAAGTGATAGTTACTTTTAATAAAAATATTATCAATTTTTGTTATAATTTTATCACTTTTTAAAAGTGATAATTTTTTAACTAATAAATAATGACAAAAACTTGTACAGATCAATATTCTATCGTAGAAGTATCAATATTGAAAAATTCGCGGGTTTATATCGGGTCGGGTTGGATCTGAAATTTTTTTTTTCAAAATTTTGCGCAAGCCAAATTCAAGATTTTTCGCTCCCAGTTTGTGTTATTATATAGGCAAATGCATGTTATTATTAGGCAAAATGTGTGTTACTATCAGACTATTTTTTTTTTACATATATTCATTAATTTTTTTAGAAATATATATTTTTCATACAATATAAGGGCAAAATTTATGTTATTAGAAGAAAAAAATATTAGTTTTTCATAAATATTTATTTACCTGTTTGAAATTAAAAAAATTTATAGTAACACATAAAATAGTAAAAAATGTGTTACTATATGAGTCAATATATATAGTTTTAAAGAACGATGATAAAATTAAGAAACATATATGTTTTCGTAACAAAAATACATTTATCCTACAGTGACACATGTTTGCACGTATAGTGACACAAAATGGAGAAAATACATGTTACTGTAAGAACAAAAATTGATTTTTCATTAAAATTTATTTATTCTTATACAATTTTTTTCACATAAAAATACATATAAAATAGTAAAAAGTGTATTACTGCATGAATCAATGTACCTAAATTTTAAAGGATGATGATTAAATTGAAATTTACATATTTATTTTTATACTAATACACATTTTATCTTTATAGAAATATGCATTTTCCCATATAGTAACATTAATTGATGGGCAAATCTGTGTTACTGTAAAATTAAATTTGAGTTACTATAAGTACAAACATTTTATTTGCCCTTAGAAAAATATATATTATACTTATATAACATATGTAAGGCATTTAAAGATGTATTAGTATTTTAATAAAATATTATCAACATAAATCAATAAAAAGAATAAAAAATAAGTTAAATAACACATATTTATTCTTGCAAAAATGCATATTCAACTTATAGTTATTTAAAAAGTAAAAATAATTAATTTTTTAAAAATTAGTAATATAAATTTTGCATTTTTAATAATACACATGTGTCTATAAAATAAAATATGTGATAATAAATTTTTAAATTCGTATCATAATATTATTCAACTTTCTTAGACGAAAAGGAGTATATGCATCAGATCCAAGGATCCGCCAAACTACATTTGATATGTTTAGTTATTTTTCATTTTTTGTTTTTGAAATTTTATAAGGAAAAAGTACAAAATGATTCAATAAATTGACAAAAATTGCATATTGATCACGTGAAAAAAAAAATGCTTCCGTGCAAAAAAGAATTAAATACTGTCATTTAAATATTTTGAATCAATTTGTAAATATAATGATTTTTTAAACCCGAACTATTTTATAATTGAGTATTTTACATTAATCTTATATTGTGAGATGGTGTTACCAAGATTTTTCAATTTTTCATTCGAAGTGTAGAAGTGACACTGATGTATTTTTATAAACAATCTGTTAAGCCGTTATAACAACCCTAGCTAATCGACTAATTTTACTTGCAAACAAAATTTTCAGATTCTATCTCCACTCATTAAAATGCCCTGCGTGTATTTATATTTATATATACTTTAATACACGGACTAAGTTAACAATAGAAATATCGGTTTTAACGATACAAAATTTGCAGATATAAAAAATGTATAATAATTAACAACTTTGCAATGATATATATTGACAAAATGATGCTTGTCACGATCGAAATTTACGACGGCAAATGTACTCGTCATATATAAATTGAAATTATTATTGCAACAACATTAATTACAAAATACTCCACCTTTTATGCCATCATTGTAAAAAGACAAATAAAAAATTCTGAATTAAAAAAAAAAACTCCATTCTATTATGTATAATCCCACTTTTTAGTCTGGTTTTTGGTCTGTGCATAAAGCCCTTTTCATTTTTACACCTTTATTTTCATTTTGTATTTTTTTTCCTTTTTTTGCTTAAAAATATATTTTACATAATTTTTTATTTAAAAATTAAAAGAAAATGGAGCATAATTCGTGAATTTTCGTGTGAGAGGGGTTAAAACTCGTGACATCTCGCATAAGTATAGGAGTGTCTTGCCATTTGGGCTATTGATATTTCTTGTTCAAATTTACATTATAAATATATATATGTATATATAATTTTCTTTATATATTTATTATATATTTACAAAACATCTATATATTTATTATATATTTACAAAACATTATCATTTATATGTAATTATATTAATATAAAATGAGCAACACTTGTGTACAAATTTCTACCGTAGAAATATCCATTTTTGAAAAATTCGCGGATCTAAACTGGGTCGGGTCAGATTTGGACATTTTTTTCCAAAATTCGCACAACTTGTAGTTTCAGGTTTTTCGCTCTCAGGTATATTACAATTTGGGCAAAGGTGTGTTACAATTAGGGAAAATCTGTGTTACTAATTCTTAAAAAATTAAAATTTTATACTTTTCAAGTAACTATAAAGAAAATATGTATTTCTGCAAGTATAAATATGTGTTACTTAATTTATTTTTTATTCTCTTTGTTGATTTATGTTAATAATATGTTTTTTCGCTCCCAGTATGTTACAATTTGGGCAGAGGCGTGTTACAATTAGGCAAAATCTATGTTACTAATTCTTAAAAAATTAATTTTTTGTACTTTTCAAGTAACTATAAAGAATATTTGTATTTCTGCAAGTATAAATATGTGTTAATTTATTTTTTATTCTCTTTGTTGATTTATGTTAATAATATGTTATTCATATACTTAATACATCATTTAATATCTTTTATATGTTATATAAAATATAATATATATTTTTATAAGGATAAATAAATGTTTGTGCTTATAGTAACACATATTTGATCTTGCAATAACACACATTTACTCTAATTGCAACACAAATTTGCAGTAACACACATTTACTCTAATTGTAACATACATTTGCAGTAACACACATTAATCTAATTTAACACACATTTACTCTAGATGTAACACACATTTGCAGTAACACAAATTTACTCCAATTGTAACATAAATTTGCAGTAATACATATTTACTCTAATTGTAACACATATTTGTTCCTCAATTTGTGTTATTATATGAGCATATATGTGTTACTATAGGATAAAATGTATTTTTATTAAGAATAAATATGTGTTACACATACAATGTAATATATACATGTGTTACATTGCATGAAAAATACTTACTTCTACAAAAATAAATGAATATGTATACAAAACAACATTTAATATGGTTGTAACACACGTTTTGTCTTAAAGTAACATGCATTTGCCCCAACTGTAACATACCTGGGAGCGAAAATCACAAGCTGCGCGAATTTTGGAAAAAAAATACTTAAATTCGACCCGACCCGGTTTAGACCCGCGAATTTTCAAAAATGGATATTTTTACCGATCTTAGGTCCGTAGAAATTTGTATATAAGTGTTTGTCATATAAAATTATATATTTTAATTATGTAACACTTGTATATTTAAACAAATTTATCATTTATATATAATTATATATTTCTAAATATTAATTCAAATCATTCTAAACATTAACTCAAAACATCTATATATTTATTATTATCATTTATATGTAATTATATTAATCTAAATTTATATATTTTAATTATGTAATACTTGTATATTTATATTAATATATATGTATATTTAAATAAAAGTATCATTTATATAAAATTATATATTTTAAAATTTTAATTCAAATCATTCTAAACATTAATTCTATTAATTCAAAAGATTGATTCAAATTATCATACTAATCTAAAATATTAATTAGTTCAAATCAACACTAATAGTTAGTAGTTGCTTAATCATTCGAACAGTTCAAAATATAATTTAAAACATACACAAAGTCAAATAATTAAAAACAAACAAAGCCAAAATATTTAAAACATACACACTAGTTCAAATCAAAGTAACAATTATCAAATGTATCAACGTATCGGTTTCTTTCCAAGGCTCGGGCCCGTTGCTCTACGGTGTCCTTGAGAATCATGTAATGACTGAGAATCACGTGGTGACAGAGAATCATCGGGTCGGTCGTCTCTTGACTTGTACTATATTTTGCAAAAATTACAAAATCCAAACCCTCAAGAGGAAGGGATCGTGTAGTATGAGCAAGTATAGGGACAAGTAGTATCGAACCCACAAGAGGTAAACTAGGAGTGAATTGTTTGTTTATTGTTTGAAATCAAAGAGAAATAAAAATCCTATCTAGAAATTGAAATTGCAAGGGGTTTTTTTTTTCCTATAATCTAAAAATATAAACTCATGCACAAAGAAAAATAAAACTAACTAACTTTCAAGTGAAAGTGCAAGAGAAGTGTACTCTAATTATGATCCTTTAGAAATTCCCCCTATTAGTTTAGACCAATTAAGAACCTAAGTTCGTTCGAATTGAAATATCAAAAGCCACCACATAATTAAACCTAATACTCATAGACAAGTGATTAGACTATGTTATCTATCATCGACGAGACAGGATAAGTGCATCTAGAGCCCTCATTCTCGCCTTCAAGATAAATTAATATCCTAGGGTGTTGAATATTTTATTTCTTTCCCGCAAGAATACTTAAACTATCCTATCCGGCTCTCACCGATTATTACTACGGTGTTTTATGCTGTCGTCCCCAGCTAATTGACACGACTGTCAAATATTAGCCCAATTCACAAGAATCACAATCTAAGAATCATATAATCGCATAAATATATTTCAAACACCTAATGATCTTAAGAATGCATGAAAATATATAAATGAAACCAAAACTCCTAAATTATCATCTTACAATCATAACACAACATAAAATAAAATCTCAATTGAAAAGAAAATTGTTCTATCCTAATAGGGGTTCAATCTAATTTCACACAACTAGAGTACAAAGGAACTAACACATAATTCTAAAGGCAATAATAACAGAAATTAAATAAAACAAGAATAAGAAAATCATAAAACCTAATTATTAAATCATGAAATAAAAGGAATAAAGAGTTTTCTAATCAACTGTTACGAAAAGAATGAATCGAAACCTACTATCTACGAAAAACGAAAGAAGAAAATAATAAATCTAACCTCCTAAAACTAACTCTGTTTTCCCTCGTAATCAAATATATATAGGCAGCAAATGGGCCAAAAGTTTTAACAAGTTTTGGGCTGGGTTATTAGATAACTTGGGCCCAAATTTGTTTTTCCAGCATAACTTTGCGGCGTGAATTTGCAGACGGACGAAGACGGCTTCGAATCGGAGGTTCG
Organism: Prunella vulgaris; assembly: GCA_026898435.1. Classification (NCBI taxonomy): domain Eukaryota; kingdom Viridiplantae; phylum Streptophyta; class Magnoliopsida; order Lamiales; family Lamiaceae; genus Prunella; species Prunella vulgaris. Next base: position 131,962 of record JAPKLY010000773.1, on the reverse strand, counting down.
GCGACGGGAATGGATTGGCGGCCAGGTGAGAAGTGGTTGTGTGGACGGGATTGGAATTCCGGCTGTGCATTGAGCGATTTCAGCGAACGAACAGCTTCAGGTTTCCGGCGAAGACGAGAAAGCAGTTACAGACGGTGGAGAGGCGTCGCGAGTGTTGGAGGGTGGAGTCTAAATTGACTGAATCACGAGCCCTATAACGGCCCTAACCCTAAGCCCTTACGGCCTTATTATCAATAGGCAATGCATATCTGAGCAATGCCCCAGGATCCTTGATTGGTGGCCCTGAAATCAATACCGAAACATCTGGCAGTGATGGAGCGATAGCAGCAGCATTAGCGGGTGCTAAAAAACCCGAATCGGGCAATCCGGTTACCAACCCAATCGCTAATGCAGTCGAAATCGCGCTTTTCTTCAACGAAGAAATCAAATCTCTCTGCTCAAATCATACCGTAAAATCCTCGTTTATCAATAATAAGCAAACTTAAATCACCAAAATTCTTAATCACATGTGAAAACGTAGAATTAGAAAACAGGTGAAGGAAAACTTGCCTGTTCAACAATGGGCTTTGATTCTTCTGCGGAGCACAGGGGTTTAAAGTGATGTGTGGGAGCATTACGGTTAGAAGAAGAAATCTTTACGCAATTAGATGGCAGCTTACGGGGAGGAGATTTCTGAGTCGTTACTAATTGGGAAAATGAATATTGGTGGCACGAATTCACAACCGGCATTGATGAAACCCTTTCAACAGTTTATCAAAATTATAGCGACATTACGCGACAAAAAATAAGAAAGATTGGATAGAAGATAAGGTTGTGTGAGGGGAAGAATGCTGTTTAAAGATTGGAGTGTGGAGTTTTGGGGCCCTTTTTTTTTTGCTTCGGCCCAGTTGATCCTAATGGGCTTAGGGTTAGGGCGAATGCTGTTTAAATATTGATATCGTCTTATTGTAATTATTATCCGAAAAATCATATAGTGAAAAAAACCTGGCTTGGCATCGCCCCCAGACGTAGTCGGAAGACGAACTGGGTAAACAATTCTCGTGTTATTTTCTTCGTTATCGTGTGCGTGCGTATAAATTCCTAACAACTGGTATCGAGAGCTGTGTGTTCGAAGGGAGCAGCCACGATGAACGATCAGAAGATTTCAATCAAACAGTTTGATGGATCGAATTTCGGGTTCTGGAAGATGCAGATCGAGGATTATCTCTATGGTAAAGATCTGTACGTGCCCTTAGAAGAGGAGGTGAAACCCAAAAATATGGAACAGAAGGAGTGAAATCTGTTGAACAGAAAGGCGATGAGTGCGATACGCTTATCGCTGTCCATGAACGTAGCCTACCACACGACTAAAGTCAAGACCGCAAGGGAGATGCTAGAGATCTTGGAGGAGATGTATCAGAAGCCCACAACCGCGAACAAGGTTCATCTGATCAGACGGTTGTTCAACCTCAGAATGTCGGAGAGCACACCCGTGCAGCAACATCTGAACGAGTTCAATATGATCATTGGACAGTTGTGTTCAGTCGAGATCGAATTCAGTGATGAGGTACTTGCCTTAGTTTTGTTATCTTCTTTGCCAGATAGTTGGGCAGCCACAGTAACGGCAGTTAGCGCTTCATCTGCTAAAGATAAACTGAAGCTTGACGAAGTGAGGGATCTGATGATCAGTGAGGAGGTTCGCAGGAAAGAGTCTGGATCTACTCCAGGGTTAGCTCTGAACACGGAGGATAGGGGCAGATCGAAGAGTAGGAAAAGTCATGGCAGATCAAAGTCCAGAGGAAAAAGTCAATCTAAGAAAGACAAAGACTCAATTCAGTGTTGGAATTGTGACGAGTTTGGTCACTACAGGAACCAGTGTGCAGCACCCAAGAAAAACAAGAAGGGGCAGAACGAGAAGGGACAGAAGGAGACAGCAAACACAGCCACATATGATGTTGAAGACGCATTTGTCTTAAGTGTCAGTAGTTCGCTGGAATCGTGGGTGTTGGATTCTGGAGCATCATTCCATTCTTGCAGTGATGCTGAAATAATGGAGAATTATGTGTCTGGGGAATTCGGACAAGTCTACCTTGCTGATGATGAGCTCTTGAAGATCGTGGGAAAAAGAGATGTTCGGATATCCACACCAAACGGAACAACATTAAAGCTGAATGGTGTGAGGCACATCCCAGGATTGAAAAGAAATTTGCTTTCAATCGGGCAGCTCGATGTAGAGGGATACTCAGTGACTTTCGGCAGCAACAGTTGGAAGATTAGTAAAGGTGCTATGATAGTAGAGCGGGGAAAGAAGGAGGGTACGTTGTATACTACAATTAACTCCAAGGACTGCATTGATCTCGCAGGAGCTACGACTAATGTTGATTTGTGGCACTGTCGGCTGGGTCACATGAGCGAGAAATGAATGAAGGTAATGTGTTCGAAAGGGAGACTTCCTGGGCTAAAATCTGTTGAAGTTGGTATATGTGAGGACTGTGTTTTCGGGAAACAGAGAAGGGTCAGTTTCTCGAGAGGTGGCAGAACCTTGAAGGCAGAAAAGCTGGAGTTGGTGCATAGCGATTTATGGGGACCAGCGCCTGTGAAGTCTCTTGGTGGTTCAGAGTATTACATGACCTTCATCGATGACTCCACTCGGAAGGTATGGATTTACTTTCTAAAAAATAAAACTGATGCATTTGATACTTTCAGGAAGTGGAAAGCCCTTGTAGAGAATGAAACGGGGCTGAAAGTAAAGTGTCTTCGTTCTGACAATGGAGGTGAATATGAACTCCGTGAGTTCAAGGAATATTGTGCTGAGAATGGGATTCGCATGGAGAAGACTGTGAGAGGAACTCCCCAGCAGAATGGAGTTGCAGAATGGATGAATAGAACTCTGAATAAGCGAGCTAGATGCATGAGGTTGAAAAGTGGGCTGCCTAAGATGTTTTGGGCAGATGCAGTAAGCACAGCAGCATATCTAATTAATAGAGGTCCATCAGTTCCATTGGAGAACAAAATACCCGAGGAAGTATGGACGGGAAAAGAGGTAAATCTGTCTTACTTGCGTGTTTTTGGTTGTGTTGCTTATGCTCATATCAGTTCTGTTGATAGAAGTAAGTTAGATGCTAAATCTGTTAAGTGTACGTTTATTGGTTATGGTGGCAATGAGTTCGGTTATAGACTCTGGGATGAGAATAACCGAAAGATCATCCGCAGTAGAGATGTGATTTTCAATGAACAGGTAATGTACAAAGACAGTTTGGAGGCATCAAATTCTGACAAGACCAATGCACAAGAAGTCGAGTTAGACGTCTCAAACTCGAGTGGGAGTAAGCAGAGTCAGAATGAAGAAGAGGAGATTCTTATTGAAGAACCAATGACCCCACCACCACTCGAAAATCCACTGCAGAGACCAGTTAGAGAGCAACGTGCACCTGAAAGGTATTTGCCCTCTAACTACTACTTGTTACTTACTGATGGTGGTGAACCTGAGTGTTATACAGAGGCAGAGCAGAATGTAGACGGAAGGAAGTGGAGAATTGCAAATGATGACGAGTTAGCTTCATTTCTGCTGAATGGCACTTGGGAACTCGTTGAGCTCCTAAAAGGCAAGAAGGCTTTGCACTGCAAGTGGGTCTATAGAATTAAGAATGAAGCTGATGGTAGCAAACACTACAAAGCCCGGCTGGTTGTCAAGGGGTTTGAACAGCGACATGGTATTGACTATACTGATGTCTTTACTCATGTTGTGAAACTAACCACTATTCGAATGTCGTTGAGTATGGTAGTTGCAGAAAACTTGATGTTGCATCAGATGGATGTGACGACGGCATTCCTCCACGGTGACTTGGAGGAGGAGTTATACATGACACATCCTGAGGGGTATGTAAAGAAGGGAAAGGAGCAACTTGTGTGCAAGTTGAAGAAGAGCTTGTATGGTCTAAAACAAGCTCCAAAGCAGTGGTACAAGAAGTTCGACAACTTTATGATGGAGATTGATTACCAAAGATGCCACACTGATCATTGTTGCTACTACAAGAGGTTTGACAATAGCTTTCTTATTCTCTTGCTATATGTTGATGATATGTTGATCGTAGGAGCTGATGCAAGAGAAGTACATAAGTTGAAAAGGCAGTTGTCAGAACGGTTCTCCATGAAGGATCTTGGAGAGGCAAAGCAGATTTTGGGAATGAGGATTGAACGTGATGAGGCGACGGAAATGTGTATCTTTCGCAAGCTAGTTACATTCAGAAGGTCTTGGAAAGATTCAGCATGTCAGAGTCAAAGCCTGTGAGTGTTCCAGTGGGCAATCAATTCAAACTTTCAAGAAAGGAGTCACCAAGGAACAAGGAGGAACATGCTCAAATGATGGGGGTACCATATGCCTCAGCAATTGGTAGCATCATGTATGCAATGGTGTGTACAAGACCAGATATTGCTCATGCAGTGGGAGTTGTAAGCCGGTTCATGGGTGATCCGGGCAAGCAACATTGGGAAGCAGTGAAGTGGATCCTGCGATACTTGAGAGGTACCACAGACAAGGCTCTATGTTTCAAAGGCAAGAATTTGGCGCTGGTGGGTTATGTGGATGCAGACTTGGCATCAAATGACCTCGATGGGAGAAGAAGTACAACCGGGTATGTTTTTACTTATGGCGGTACTGCTATATCTTGGACTTCTAATTTGCAGAAGGTTGTTGCATTGTCCACTACGGAGGCAGAGTATGTAGCTGTGACAGAAGCAAGTAAAAAGATGGTGTGGTTGCAGACACTCTTGGGGGAACTTGGGAAGGAGCATGAAAATAGCACTCTTTTCAGTGATAGTCAAAGTGCTATATTTCTTGCAAAGAATCCGGCGTTTCACTCAAGGACAAAACATGTTGAGTTGAAGTATCACTACATCCGTCATCTTTTGGAAAGGAAGATCTTGCAGGTTATGAAGATACTTGGAGATGAGAATCCAGCGGACATGTGTTACTAAGGTGGTGACCTTAGAGAAGTTGAAGCTATGCATAGCTTAAATTGGCCTTGGAACTTGAAGATAAGGCTAGGCAATGCCAGGTGGATAAGGGAGGAGAAACAAGAAGATATTGTTACATGGACGATTTAGTCTCCAAGTGGGAGATTGTTGGAGTGTGGAGTCTAAATTGACTGAATCACGAGTCCTATAACGGCGATCCAACTCACCGGTGAGTTGGACGGGGGTTCAGGGGCGGTAGCCCCGGAGCCGAATTTTTTGGGGCCCATTTTTTTTGCTTCGGCCCAGTTGATCCTAATGGGCTTAGGGTTAGGGCGAATGTTGTTTAAATATTGATATCGTCTTATTGTAATTATTATCCAAAAAATCATTTAGTGAAAAAAACCTGGTTTGGCATCGCCCCCAGACGTAGTCGCAAGACGAACTGGGTAAACAATTCTCGTGTTATTTTCTTCGTTATTGTGTGCGTGCGTATAAATTCCTAACAGTGAGTGGATTGCTGTGGCGGACTTTCAGATTCGGCGGTGACAGTTGTCGCGAACAGAGGTTGGCGGAGGATGCGCAGGTGCGGCGAACACGGAGGTTTCGTCCATGGTTTCCGATTGTAGTGTTGGCCTCAGATAGACGCTGGAATTTGGGTGTCTTCGAAATCGGACGGGAACAGAGTTGGTTTTATGCGGAAATTGGTGGAAATCCGACGGCGAGTAAGGAACAGTGTAGCAACGGTTAGGTGTTTGCATCTCCAGTGAGATAGGTGGTGTCAATGAACGGACTGGAACGACACATGTGCGATGAACGGTTTGATGCAGCGGTTTTGAGAGGTAGTTGTGAGAATGTGCAGCTTTGGCTATGGCTTGGTGTTGGAGAAGGTTGTAGTGTAGAAAGTGGGCCCCTCAATGAATTCCTTTCCCAAGAAATTACAAAATCAACCTTACTTCTCAAAATATGTTGGGCCTCCTCCTTTAATTCCACATGAATTGATTTTAGGCATAAGTTTGTTTCAATAATGGTTCAATTCCTGCAAAATATCAAATAATACCCATCTTGGCAATTAAGCTCAAATTAATTAAATTAGGCATAAAAATACAAGAAATCCTATCAAAATTAGCAATTTAGACACACAAATTTCGAGTAATTTTCACACCAATCATTCCCCCAAACTTAAAGTGTTGCTCGTCCCGAGCAACGAAAAGAAAAATAAGACCAAGGTGAGAAAATTGTGAGAAATCAATTCAAAGCAAGAATAAGTCATTATAGAGTCTCATCAATCCAATCAAACCTTTAGGCACAAAAATCCACTAGCAAGCTCACAAATTATGATCAAATTATTGCCAAGTAAAATGCTCAATTCACAATTCCTCTCAAGTAAGTGTTTCACTCTTCTCTCAAAAGTGTATAAGGATATGTATGCTCTCAAAAATCAATTCACACAAATGCACTACCATATGCTTGCCAATAGTCTCAATTCTCCACCACAAAGTAAGTATGCAATTCATGAATGAAAGAGTACTTTACTTTTGGTTGTAACGTAGGCTCTTTGGTAAGGGGTAGGAAAAATCTGGATAAAAGTGACTCATAAACTAGTGGAGCGAGAAGTCAAGACTCCCGGGAAAATCTCTACACTCTCAAAAGACAAGTCACAAGTGATCAATTTGTAACTCATTATCTCAAACTCCAAGCAATTACATTCACAAATTAGCCTTATAATCACATATCTCAAGGGCTATCAATAGGCATTTCAAGATATCTCAAGGCGTATCAATTTGTTTCAATTCTTACAATGCTCAACACAATTCACCTTCTCCCTATTAAACACTTTTTTTTTTTCAAACCCAACCAAAATTTTGTACTCAAGAGTTTTTTTTTTTCACTTCTACACCAACTCATCCACCAAAATTCATTAAAACACAATTCAACCTCAATATCCATCTTGACACTCAAGCTCCACTAGATAATAGGACAATTTAGGCTCAATAAAGGAAGGATAAATCGGCTAAATTTGTAGGTTGCCAAGAAAATTAGTCAATAGGCTTAAATGGGCTAACTACGGAAAAATATCATTTGGTAGGGAAAGTTTGGCTAAGTGACTATTCAAAACAAAGATGGCCTCAAATCATTTTCACAAATTTCACACTAAAAGCGGTCTCAAACAAGACACATGGCAAGTTCTAGAGCACACAAGCATGAATGATACCTCACAAGAAAGAATGAAGACCCCATAATGTGTGGGTCTCAAAAGGCTCTAAAGCTCACGGGCTTATCTAATCCTGAATATGAGCACAAAAAATCAGGCAAAATTTTTACATAATCAAATGACCAAGCTAGCATCAATTCACACCACCAGGCTCAACAAAATATCAAAGACTATCAATCACAATATTCAAGCCTCAAAATATCATTCCCATAATATCTCAACAACAAGACCTCAACACAAGTGAGACAGGTGCGCCTGTGCAATGATCAACAAATCAAATTAACTAAAAATTACACTCCCCCAAACTTAGAGCTTTGCTAGGCAATTCTAAGTTTGAGCCTGGAGTGTCCATCTAAATCTCACATTCAGGCCTAACCTACTCAACATGTATTCAAGAAAATCCCCATCAACTCAAAGGAACACAGAATTCAACAAGATCAAAAGGAAGGACAAAGTGTGCGCCTGTGCAGTGTAGGCATAAAAAAAATGAAAATAATCACTCCCCCAAACTTAGAGATTTGCTAAGCAACTCTAAGTTTGGGTTAGTGGTACCTCAGCCTGCACCAATTAACTCATCTTCAACCCAGCACAACTCCTTTTTCTTGTGTCTCATTTTGCACACAATCGTCTCAAACCTACAAACCAGACACTCGGAGAGAAACAGAGATTAATAAAACCAAATCAAAAGAAAAAAAAGAACTAGGAGAAATAAACAAAAGCACACAATTAAAATGGGTTGCCTCCCATTAAGCGCTATTTTTATTGTCCTATGCCGGACTTATTAGTTAAAACACAAACCCCCTTCAACGAAATGGCCAAGGATAACGATCCTCCTTGCCATTGTATTTTACTCGTTGTGGTTCATGGTCCAGGAGGCTCTCATAATTAGTGCACCATTCACCTAACTTTCTCTTCCATTTGTTCTCGAACAAACATCCCTCCTCCTCTTTCCTTCTCATCTCTCTCCACCTACCTTTTCTTTGATCAAATACACCCAAGAAAATTTTCAATTCATTCCTATGATCAAAATGGTCAAGAGGCAAAACAAAATCAGTATCAATATCAAAATCAAATAAAATGCAAGTAGGAGAGTTTAAAGGGTTAGAAATTCTCATTTCACTCTTCAACTCTGCTTCCACTTCTTGATTTTCTTGCTCTTTTTCAATCTCTGAAATGTCCTCTTCAACCTCGTCTCTTGGTACCTCCTTATCCTCTTCACTTGGGTCCTCTTTTTCTTCTTCCCTTCATTTTTCTTCTTGGTGCCAAAGAATAGTGAAAAAAAGAAGGAAAGCAAGAGTCTTGATCGTAGTGCATACTTATTGTGTAGTTTTCACCAGGATTTTCTTTAACGAATCTACGAATACGATCAATACAATCTTTTTCTGGTTCAACTTCTTTCTCTTCTTTGTTCAAAGGCATAGGAGAGGGAAGAGTATATGTGTATGGATCTTGATAAGGATAGGGAGAATACTGCTGACAAGACGGTGGATAATATGGCTCTGAAGGTGGATATGACAAGTATGGCTGGTAATTTGATGGAGGTGGTATCAATGAATGGACTGGAATGGCACCTGTGCGATGAACGGTTTGATGCAGCGGTTTTGAGAGGTAGTTGTGGGAATGTGCAGCTTTGGCTATGGCTTGGTGTTGGAGAAGGTTGTAGTGTAGAAAGTGGGCCCCTCAATGAATTCCTTTCCCAATATATTACAAAATCAACCTTACTTCTCAAAATATGTTGGGCCTCCTCCTTTAATTCCCACCTGTATTTCTTCACGCATTTTCCTCTGAACTCCTCATGCATTTATCTCTGAAACTCCTTGCGATCTCGACGCTCCTGCTCCGCTTTTCGACGCTCTACCTCCGCTCTTCGACGCTCCTACTCCTCTTGTTTTTTCCTCTCTGCCTCAGCCACAATGTCTCTAGTCCTCTCATGCTCCATGACTAGCAGTCGATCAACATCAACTTGGCTATAAGATTCGATGTGTGTACTAGCTGATGTACCACCCAGCCCAGAAATAATACGCCTTGACTTACCCAGTTGACCAAGTTCACGTATACGACCATGTTTTTTTCCAATGGTCTCGATGTACAACTGAGATAAGTCTGGAGCCTCCGATTGATCATCTCCGGCCTCTTCATTCTGGGCGGCCATTTGTTGTACTTCATTCTGTACAAGATTTGTTTATTACTTTGTTAATTTATACATTAATTATCTATAAATAAAAATAATATAATGTATAATGAAAAATCTTACAAGTGTATGGAATATATGACCATATGTATAATCATCACCGCCAAGATAGTGGTAATGCTCCACTATTTTCCAATCGTTAGCCGGCCGACCCAATCTCCTCTCCTATTAAAAAATTAGAACTAAAACATGGTATCATTTTATTAATAAAATAACTTAAAAAAACCTCTATCATACACAAAGAATTACTTACAATGTCCAAAGCAACCTCAGCTGCTCCACGGGAACCGCCTTTATGGCGAGAGATGCCAGTACCTGGGCCTGCAAGCTCCGACATACGATTCTTTCAACATTGTTCAGCATGTCAACGTATCGTTCGGCTGCCCTTTTTACTTTTATCAGCCACCTCTTTTTAACCATGTTCAGCATGTCAACGTATCGTTCGGCTGCCCTTCAAACGAATATCTCATAGACAATCTATGAGGATAAAATGGAAGGATCCCACCGAGTCTCCTTCTGCAGTACAAAATAAATATTGTTAAATGTAGTCCCATTATTAAAATACTTAATTCAATTATTTAATTAAATATATACATACTGTGAACATATCTCAATACTCATTCAACTGTTGTTGGGATACCATCTTGAAAGTGAAAGCGTCGTACTCCATGTGACTGCCAATGATGCAACTAATTAGCTTGGAAATAGCATTTGACGGCATCAACCTGCAAAAATAACAAATACTTAGTAAAATTACAAACAATATATGTATATAATTCAATAAATATTAATTTAATGTACGTGCCCCTATAGATGTATAAGTCTATGCACTCTCCAGGATGTGCATCAGAGAGGTCCTCGGACTCAGAGTCCTTATAAGCATCTGAATCAAATGTTTTCTCATCCGGAATAGTGGGCACTGGAACTGGCAGAACGACTGGATGACTGGAAGAAGTTGCTCTACTGCCTCGCCCACTTCCCCGACCTCTTCCCCCATCCGAGCTACGATCAGATCCACTCATCTGTGATATTAATTAAATAAGTCTCATTAAAACTACTCAAATAATTTTAACCATTAACAAATATAACCATAATAAGTACTACCTCCGTCCCAAGAAAGTTTACGGTACTTTCCTGGGCACAGGTTTTAAGAAAAAGTGTAATTAGTATGTTGGATCGGTTGCGCTGAGTAGAACTGATGTACTATCCTCGCAAACCAACACAGGTCTTTTCTAGCGTGCTTATGTCCTCACTCGCACGCACCCTGAGAACTTCCCGGGGGGTCACCCATCATGAAATTGCTCCAAGCCAAGCACGCTTAACTTTAAAGTTCTTTCACAATGGGAACCAGAAAAGAATATGCACCTTGTTGGTATGAGTAGTACAATCAATTCCTTTAAACTCAATATCTAGCTTCAGCGCCACGGGCGGCACGCAACTATGCCTTTAATCGAGCGAACGAGTGGACTTGAGCGCAGCTCGCCTCCAAGGCAGGGACTGCTAGGATTTCTCCCAACAATCCCCCCCTAGCAGTAGCCTGACTTGAAGCCAAACATACCACTATTTGCGCCATGGGGG
>JAPKLY010000773.1:102893-121036 GCA_026898435.1 Prunella vulgaris | reverse complement strand
GCAAACCAACACAGGTCTTTTCTAGCGTGCTTATGTCCTCACTCGCAATCACCCTGAGAACTTCCCAGGGGGTCACCCATCATGAAATTGCTCCAAGCCAAACACGCTTAACTTTAGAGTTCTTTCACAATGGGAACCAGAAAAGAAGATGCACCTTGTTGGTATGAGTAGTACAATCAATTCCTTTAAACCCAATATCTAGCTTCAGCGCCACGGGCGGCACACAACTATGCCTTTAATCGAGCGAACGAGTGGACTTGAGCGCAGCTAGCCTCCAAGGCAGGGACTGCTAGGATTTCTCCCAACATAGTAGAATGTGTATGGTGGAGATTGTGAGGTAAAGATTTTAAAGGTGGAGATTTAAAGGAATATTTCCATTTTGGGAGTATGCAAACTTTTGTGGGACAAACTAAAAAAGAAAGTATGCAAATTTTCATGGGACGGAGGTAGTATAACCATAACAAGTGTAACCATTAACAAGTATAATCATAACAAGTAAATATAACAAGTATAACCATAACAAGTATAATTATTAAGAATACTCAAACAAGTCACATTAATAATAATCAAACAAGAATACTCAAACAAGTCTCATTAATAATAATCAAACAAAAATATACTCAAACAAGTCTTATTAATAATGTTAATTCTTCTTCTTCTTCTTCTTCTTCTTCTTCTTCTTCTTCTTCTTCTTCTTCTTCTTCTTCTTCTTCTTCTTCTTCTATGTCCATTAGTGCACCATTGACATCAGTAAATATAATAGTGTCATCATCAATTTGCACATTCATTTGAGTCTCTATCTCTTCTTCCTGGAAATGGGGAAGCTCTTGTTCATCTGTTTTATCAGTTACCATAAACGACCTCAATTTAAATTTGCAAACGGTGAGCCAATCATGGCTACATACTCCTAGGTACTTGCAATAATAAACCCGGGAAGCTTGGCTTGCTAATACAAAAGGATCATAATGCCCATATCTTCCCCTCATATTTACATTTACAAGATTGTAATTAGGATGTACTCTTGTTCCACTTGGCATAGATGGATCAAACCACTTACACTTAAAGAGAACCACTTTTGACTCAAGAAATCCAGCGTATCCCAATCGCACAACTTCATCGAGTATCCCGTATAAATCATTCTCATCAGAATCATAATTTTTTTCTCTTGATACAAACTCCAGAGTTCGTAGTTGCCTTAGAAGCACCATAAGCTCATGTGTGAAATTTGAAACTGTTCACGTAATACCTAGAGTATATGATGACCGAATTCACAGGATCGCTAGATAGTTTGCGAATAAGCCAATTATGAACACTGTTTATTTTCCCCTATACATTTATGAAATTATATTCAATATGAATAAACTATATATAAATATTAAAATAATATTCTCGTAAATATATGCTTACTAGTTGTTCAAACCACACCACAAAATCTTCTTGAAGCCTATCGTCTTGTTCAGCCGTCGAGAGATTAGGTTGAACATTCTAAGCTGCTCTAGGAATAGACTACATGGTGAAAAGTATAGATGATCATAAAAATATTGTTCAAAAGACTAGATACATAGTTGACGATGAGTGGAATACTCACTCAATGTACAATTGAACCTCCTTGCAATTCATTAACACATACGTGGGAGCTGTTTTCTTCTCCTAGTTTAAAATAGATCTTCTATTCACTCTTCCAAGTGGTCAGCCAGGAGGTATACATATCGACAGATTCTTCTTCGTAGTTTGGGGTACATCTCCATGACCATCATAATTACGAGGCTTATTGTGCCGCCTCGAAAAAATATGATCCTCAAAGTAGTGTGAACAAAACATCAAAGCTTCTTTTGTTAATTAAGCATTTGCAATTGAAGACTCGATGTGAGATTTATTACCCACACTAAGCTTCAAGTTGTGAAGATACCTAATTAAATGTATCATTGTGAGTATAAGAATTTGTATTAACAGAATTGAGTAAGCTCTTTAAATAATGTATTACCTCTCAAATGGGTACATCCATCTATATTGTACAGGTCCAACAACTCTTGCTTCGTATGCAAGATGGATGGGTAGATGCTCCATCGAATTAAAGAAGTTGGGGGGAAATATACGTTCCAACTTACAAAATATAAGTGAAATATCTGCTTCCTATAGAGTCATGTTCTCAACTGTAATGGTCATGGAAGTTAACTCCTTGAAGAATAAGTTTATTTCAGTGATAGCCTTCCAAACGTTCGTTGGTAAGATTTCACGAAAAGTAATAGGGAGCAACCTCTGCATAAAAATATGACAATCATGACTCTTCATCCCAAACATCTTCAATTTTGTCCAGTCTACACATCGAGACAAGTTGGAGATATAGTTGTCGGGAAACTTCAACTCATCTACCCACTTACATACAACATCTCTTTGTCTATTATAAGTGCGTAAGACGCTTTGGGATACTTCCCTGTATGTGGTCATTTCTGGAGAGAAGGGCGACGACAATATTCATTGAGCTCATCACGAAATTTATTGGTGTCCTTTATTTTCCCTTCAACATTCATCACTGGTGTAGAAAAGATTGTCGAATACATTTTTCTCAATGTGCATCACATCCAAGTTAAGTCTGATCAACAGGGTACTCCAATAAGGCAAACCCCAAAAAATACTTTTCTTCTTCCAACCACCATCCAATCTTTTATTGTGAGCCTCGACACCCTCTTCTGTTACTTTCCGACATCCCGTCCAATCAATTTCTTGCTGAATTGATTCACCTATTCGAATGGGAGATGGATCATCTGTGACTACTCTTCCCTTCATGAATGTAGTCTTGTTCCTTCTGTATGGATGTTGTCTAGGCAAAAACTTATTGTGATTGTCAAACCAAGACTGTTTGCGACTGTGTCTACATGTGAAAGCATCAGTATATTCACAACAATAAGGACAAACAGTCATTCCAGCGGTGCTTTATCCAGACAACATTGAGTATGGTGAGAAATCACTAATTGTCCAAAGAAGGACAGATCAAATCATAAAAATTTGCTTTCTAAAAACATTATACGTTTCCGCACCATTTTCCCACAAATATAAGAAATCATAGATCAATAGCTGTAGAAAAATATCCAATATACCCTTAGATTTTTTGGACCAGGAACCAGAATTGTGAGAAACATGAATTGTGCTTTCATGCACAACCATGTGGGTAGATTGTAAGGTGTCACTATCACTGACCGTGATGAATATTGTTTTCTTGATTGTCCAAATACTTAAAAACCATCAGTGCTTAAGCCTAACCTTACATTTAGTATTTCTGAAGCAAAATCAGGATACGAACGATCTAGGTGTTTCCAAGCCATCGATTCTGTAGGATGCCGCATAACACCAGACTCGTCGTGGGAGCAATTTGCATGCCATGACATATCCTTGGACTGATACAATCTTTGAGTCAAGGAATAATATGAAAGTAGAACATCTCTTTGAAAGGACTTCGCTTTTTCAAACGACCATCCACACCACTCCTGCTAGGTTTATATCATGGTCGACCACAAACCTTACAACAATCACGTTTGCTATCAACACCCCAATATATCATACAATTCTGAGAACCACAGTTAATCCTCTCCATGGGAAGACCCATCCCATCCATCAGTTGTTTTCAATCAGAAAATTTCCTAGGAACCACATTATCCGGAGGACAGATCTTACGAATCAAGTCAACAATTTGATTGTAACCCCTTTCAGATAGTCTATTTTCAGTTTTAATATTCAATAGATGAGCATTAAATGACAACTGAGAATGAGATTCACAGCTGGGAAACAAGTCTTGATTCGATGCACGAAGCAAGTCATAAAACCGTGCAGCATGCTCATTAGGGGGTTCCTCATCTTCTTCATTACCAATATTAAAAATGGGTCCAGAAGTTAGGTTTGTCATCATATTCTGATACGAGTTAGGTACTGCTGTGTCGATTTCAACACCAGGTAAGCTGATGTCGACACCGATCGATCAGAACTTTGGTATGGCACTTGACCCCAACTTAGCTCACCATGCAAAATCCAATTGTAATAATTGGCCATAAACATATTCCTATACAAATGTGCTTCCACGTTAATAGGTTTTATAAACCCCTGGTTCCTACACCTAAATTTTGAGCATGAGCACCTAATATTTCCTTCACTCATCCATTCCGGGTTACAAGTCACGAATTCTATAAATGATTCAAGCCCACTAAGAAATTCATGAGATATCAGGCCATTAATCGTTCACGGGCCATACATCCAATTTCGACTTGAGTAACTCATATCCACCTATTTCATATTAATAAATTTTCAAAGTTTCATTATATTATATGGATAGAAGTTAATTAATTATTCGATTCTACACACACACACACACACACACACACATATATATATATATATATATATTATAATATTCTAACCGAATAATAATATTTTAAAAAGAATTCGACAGAGTTCCATTTAAATTTATCATATTCCAATTAATCAATCAAGATCCTTTAATTAAAAATAATCAAATCGGAACACACATTCTACAATAAACAAGAACCAACAATTCATTAATCTCCAACTCCGTCCATATATAATCAATTTTAAATAAAATATTCTAGATCGAACATCGATCATCTAACATGTAAGAATATCAAACATATATATGCGACATAAACTTAACAATATTCAATATACATTATTAATTGATTTATTTTAAATAGTTGAATAAAATATTCCTAGATCGAACATTGATCATCTAACATGTAAGAATATCGAACATATATGCAAAATAAACTTAACAATATACAAATATGCGTAATTAATTAATTTATAGTAAATAGTTAAAAAATAAGGCGTACGTGCTGTAATATTGAGTAATCCTATCCCAAACATTAAGTCTTATGAAGCGCCCATCCAAATACCTACAATATATTAAGTAATTAAAACATATACATTAAAATTAATTATGATAATACACAACTAATTAATATTATTTTCTATTAATAATATTCATTAATTTTACACATGTTATAATTAATATCTCTAATCACACACACACACACACACACATATATATATATATATATATTAGTGTATATATAATAATAATAATACAAATTTAATTATACTAATAAAAACACAAATATATAAATTTTACAAACAAATTAAGTATTCTTACTAACTAATTTAATTAATATAATTCAATTAATAATACTAATACAAATAATTAATTAATATATACATCTCTATATATAAATTACTAAATAGTTAATTAAACAAATTAATAACTAAAATACACAATCACAATGTATACAATTAATCAACTAATATATATATATATGTAAGTAAAAATTAACTAATTAAATAATTAATTAAACAACTAATTAAATAAATTAACAACTAATTATTTATACAAACATATATATATATATACACACACACTATAAATATATACATATACACACAAATAATATATATACACAATAAATTTACAAAATTTAGCCGATTAAATCAAAAAAATTACCGTAATGTAATTAACCATAAGAGGATCAAAGCCCGACCGATGGAAGTTCATTTTCCGGCAGCAGCAAGGTGGCGGAGCAAATGGCGCGACGCAACGATTTTGGGGGAAAAATAAGGGCACCAGCGGTTCTATCTCATATGTATATATATAAACGAGTTTGCGAGGGCTAGTCGTCGCTAATGGGCGAGGGTTCGACCCTCGGCTCGGTTGAATTAAAAGGCTGGCGAGGGAAATCCCCTCTCAAACGGGCGAGGGTTTATGCATTTGCAAATCGGCGAGGGTTCGATCCTCAGCTCGGTCTGATTCAAATTTTGGTGAGGAACTGCACTCGCAATAGTGAGAGTTTGATCCTTCACGAGTATGCGAGGGTTTTGCGCTCGCCAATTTGTTATGCACTTATTAATTAAAGAAGAATTGTTTTTCCCCTCGTCCTGCCCCTATTTAAATTATAATTTTTTAATCTCTCACTAGAACCCTTTTTAACTTTATTTATCAAAGAGAGACATAATCCCCCTCACTAACTCCCCATTTTATTTCATTATTATTTTATAGTGGAAATACTAAAAAATTGCACACATAGCTAATTATTTTGAATATTACAAAGTATTTTTTTTTCTTAGAACAACCTTCCACATACAAACCCCAGCAACATAAACAAAAAAAATCCAAAACACCCCCATTTCAAATCAATCTCAACTAAAAATTAAACAAAATTATGGAAATATGCAAAATAATAAATTTACGTATATGCAAAAGTTATTTATATGTCCAAATAAGATCAAAAAACAATTAAAAAAATCCAAAAAAATAAACATATGCACAATAATCAATTTGCAAATATGAAAAAATTGAGATTTTTACACTCCCAAAT
Organism: Prunella vulgaris; assembly: GCA_026898435.1. Taxonomy (NCBI): domain Eukaryota; kingdom Viridiplantae; phylum Streptophyta; class Magnoliopsida; order Lamiales; family Lamiaceae; genus Prunella; species Prunella vulgaris. The sequence goes on along the minus strand of JAPKLY010000773.1, from coordinate 114,662 downwards.
ATTTTACTATTAGTCACATACGATTTTTTCTTACACTAGTAGTTTCAAACATTATAAAATTTGCATATTTAGTCCCAAAAAGCGTTACAAATTTTGCAGGTTTGGTTCCAAGATCTGCATCTTGGGACCAAACTTGCAAAATTCGTAACGTTTGAGACTATAAATGCAAAAAAAAAAATCGTATAGGACCAATAGTGAAATATTTGAGACTAATTCTAAAATAATACATGTCCTGTGGAACCAAAAGTGCAAAAAACTCTGCAAAATTATTTGCATATTCAAATCAGATCAAGCCCAACATTGACTCTTATCATATATTGATATAAGTACAGTTACTACAAGTAATGGACAACAATAAAAGAGTTGATAACTAAGTAACCTCACATCCTCAACTTACTTGATATGAACAAAGACTTATACAGATCATGGATAAATATACAATAACAACCATGTTTTCAGCAAAGACACATATTAAACTCATTGAATACTCTTAAGATGCCACTAAAGTGGCAAAAATATGCTTGAATCAGGGATTCAACAATCAAGAACATGAAGCAAAGAAGGAATTAAGAAATATAATTTCAACTCATGTCAGAAAAGAACCTTCATTTTGTTCTTCACATAAATCATCGAGGGGCGAAGGCAGTTGATGGCGGGGGTAGATAGAGATAGTGAACAGTGATGCGGGTGGGGGGAGAGGCGGAGGCAGTAGACGGTGGGAGGAGGTGACAGCCACAAATCAATTTAGAGAAATGGGGATAGAGAGAAGAAGAATTCGATGGACAACGGTAGGAGGCAGCGGCCACTAAGGGTGCAAAGGATTAGATTTTTGGGGGTAGATAGGGGGGTAGAATCTATGTTACTTATGAGCAAAGGCATATCATTGTAAGATAAAATCTTTTACTATCAAACAAAATAGTACTCCCTCTGTCCACCAAATATATGCATCTTTCTTTGCACATAGTTTAATGCAATATGTCGGAGAATATTTTGGGGTATTTTGAAGTCCGTTTATGAATAAAGTGAATATTTTGAAAAGTATATATGATGTACTTTCCAAAAATATTCACTTTATTCATAAACGGACCCCACAATACCCCATAATATCATCTGACATATTGTACGTGCCCTTTTTTTTACATATATTTATTTATTTTTGTAGAAATAAATAAATATTCTTCAAAATGAGCAAAATATGTGTTACCATAATAACAAATATTGGATTTTCAAAAATATTTATTCATTTATATAAAAAATTATTTTTTATATAATAAGACATAGAAAAGAGTAAAATGTGTATTACTACATGAAATAACACATCCAGATTTAAAAGAATAATAATTAAATTAAGAAATACATAATTATTGTTATAAAAATACATATTGTCTTCACAATAACATACATGTTTGTTTATATAGTAACACAAATTTGGAGCAAATTTGTGTTATTATTAAAGTAAATGTATGTTACTATCATATTAAATATTGTTCTTTTATATATATTTATTTGTAATGGAAATAAATATTTTTTTTATATAAAACAAGAGCAAATTGTATGTTACTATAAGAACAAATATTGATTTATCACAAATATTTATTTATTTGTATAGAAACAATTATTTTTTCATGTAATAACACATGTAAAACAGTGAAAAGTGTGTTACTATATAAAATAATATACATGAATTTGAAGAGATGATGAATAAATTAACAAACACATATTTGTATTTATAAAACCTCATTTTGTCTTTACAGTAACACACTGCGCAAATAGTAACACAAACTGCGAGCAAATGTGTGTTATTATTAGAGCAAATATATATTAGTGCAAGAGCAAATGTGTGTTGGTGTACACACATATATTTATTTGTTCTTAGAAAAATATGTATTTTACTTTTAATTATAAATGTAAGGCATTAAAAAATGTATTACTACATTAACAACATAGTATCAATATAAAACAACAAAAAGAATGAAAAATAAATTAAAAAATACATATTTATTCTTGTAAAAATACACATTATCCTTATGGTTACTTTAAAAGTACAAAAAATTAATTTTTTAAAAATTAGGAACACATATTTTGCTTTTTAATAACACACATTTGTACATATAGTTACACAGTCTGGGAGCAAAATTTCTAAAATAAGCTCTGCACTAATTTTTCTTTAAAATTTTATATATGCCGTTATGAATCGCTTAAAATATGCGAATTTTGATCTAGAGTGACCCCGTGATATGCACATTTGAATATTTACTCATTTTAGGTATATTTTACATGTGTAATATTTCATTAGATAGTTCTCAATATTTAAATATACAGTACAGCTAGTAATAAACGTTATGTGTGATGAATGATGATAAAGGTTTTGTGACTAGCAAATTGCAAGTAGTTATTGTTTGGGTTTTAGAGTTACGAACCTTAAGTCCGTAGAAGCGGAAGACATTGTTCACCAACAACGAACCAGATCGAGTTGACTGTATACATAAAATAATTATCATTAGATCTAATCTAATTGAGAAAATCTTACATTGTTCGTATGCCAGATTCCTCTACTATGGTATCCACGTAATCCCCGTCGACGAAATTGCGATCCAATCGCTAGTATGTCGTTTCCAGTGGAGTTCGCTAGGAAAAACTCACACTTGAAACTTATGGAGAAAGTTAGGGATTTTAGACTCACTGTTTATGAGTCCTATAACTCATATATATATAGTAAAGTATTTGCATATCTATTAGATTTGATTCCATCAAGATCTACAATATCAAATATAATCTTTACTATATAATATATAATAATATATCAAATATATTATTATGATATATCTAATATATCATCTAATTTAATTAAATCTAATTTAATTAAATATTAATAATTCTCCATGAATTAATATTTATGATCTAATCAAATATTTAATCCGACCAACTTAATTCGTAAACGTGAGTTACTTGTTGTGTGACCCATAGACCCTCATATGTCAAGCGATTAGTCAAACTATTGGTCTTAGTTGAACCCTAGACAATAAACCAGACAATCTCAACATATGAGGTACATTGCGAGGATACAACAACAACCTGTAATGTGAAGCTCAAAGTGATACAGTCCTTTCATTCACAAATACTCCGATAAAGTCTAGAACATGATAATGTGTCTATTCTAATAACTTAATCAAGTTATCTCATTCTACTAATTGATCATATTATCACATTTGAACACTATTTCAAATGCAACGTGCATTGGCCAATGACTAACGATCCAATTAGTTATGAGAAGTCGAGTATTCTCTCCAAATCTATTTGAGGAATGAATTCTATCTTGGCTCAACTACCACACACATGTACTTCGTGATGTGCCCAACACATGCCATATCTACCCCGTTCAGAGTGCAAGCGTCGGTCATGGTGAAAGCTCATCACTCCATACATGTCGTGTGTATTGACCTCAAGTCATAGGACTATTACACTACTCCACAAACCGATACTCTCATAGACATGTAAATAGAGTACATCAAATGGTTTCTCGGTTGGGTATGCCAATACTCTTCAAAGTATTTGTGCATCCATCATGAGATACCTAGTATCTCGCAGTTGTGAGAATCACTGCACCCTCTAAGGGTATGATGCAGATCACACACCAATCTCAATTGCATCATCGATATCCCGTTCTCGATGATCATTGATTGGGGGTACTTTAAGAACTATGTCATAGTCATATGAGTCTCTCATCTCAATGATAACATTAGTTCATGGGAACACATATATGAATATATGCAAACAATCAGACATACTATTCTATAAGTGTATTGCCGAATATCATTGATCAAAGCAATAATATATTAATAACTGAATATGATCAAGTATAATGTCCTCATAATGATTGTCTCTAGGACATATATACTAACAATCTCCCACTTGGCCTAGAGTCAATCACCTTCATGTCTTACACCCAGACTCTCCAAGTGTCTAGTGTGTACATGGTTATCTTAGTGAAAGGATTTACCAAGCTCTATGAGAATTCATTCAATTTTATTTCTCCTCTTGTTATGATTTCTCAGATCAAACATTGGCGTCTAAATACAAGTTTACTTTTGTTTATTGGATCTTGGTTCCTCTGCTTGTGCAATCACACGAGTATTGTTCCAATATCACTTTATTGGACAATAAGTACTCGGAACTACCCCTAGTTCTTTCAAGAACTTTAAATCCAGACAGCCTTATTTTTGGCTTCTGATGCAACTTTGTATTTGACTTCAGTTGTTGAATTCACAACAGTTTCTTGTGTGGAACAATTCCAGCCTACTGTTCTGTCATTGAGTGTAAAAACATGTTTTGACTATGACTCAAAATCATCGCAGTCAATATTGGAAACTAGCATCAGTAAGCCCAACTACTACTAGATATGCTTGTCCATTATAGACAATGAAATATTCTTTAGTTCATTTAAGACACTCTAGAATAATTTTAACAGCAGTCTAGCAATTTCATCGGGATCATACTGATCTAACATTTGTACTGATGGCGTAGGCCCTATTGCCCCTAATGCAAGTCATGTCCAACTTGATTTGCGGATAGAGGACCTCTTTTAGAGTTCTCCACATAAAGTGCCTCAGTACCTTTTATAGGTGGATGTGACACCCTAAACATCCTGCTAGATCTATCTTTAATAAATCCCTATGCCAAGGATGTAACAAGCTCGACCAAGTTCTTCATCATGAAGGTCTTTGTCGATCAATCTTTCTTGGATTGCATTAGCGAAATAATATTTTAAAATCAATATGTCATCTACATAAGTGATGATAAAATATCATTCCCTTTGTGTTTCAAATAAACACATGGATCTTCCGTATTCTAGATAAAGTCAAACAATTTGACAGCTTCTTCAAAACGGATATTCCAACTCCTAGAGGCTTGCATTATTCCACAATTAGACCTCTACAGTTTGCATACCAGATTTGAATTTGACCGGAGTATAAAATTCTAACTATGTCAAACACACCTCTCTCTTGAGGTTTCCTCTAAGGAAAGTCATTTAATATCCATCAAATATCCTAATCATAGTATTCAACTATTGCAAGTAAAATTTTAATGGACCTGATTTTACAACTAGTGAAAAATCTTGTCATAGCCATTAACTATGACCATTTCCCACCAACCTAGATTTGTAGGTTTAGATTTTGCCAGCTGCGACAGTCTTACTACTGAAGACTCGTTTGCAGCCAATGAGTCTAATTCATTTAGGCAAATTCCACCAAGTCCTAGACTTTGATTAATATACATCATGTCCATCTCAAATCTCATAGCTTCGTGCTACCTCTCAGAATTGATATCTAATATCATTTCAAATAAGTCATAGATTCGTCCTTGTCCAGGATTTTCAAATCATCATATTTCTCTAAGAAATATTGAACCTGACAGGTGGACGACTAACCTTTTTGGACTTATGGAGCTGCATTTGTGTAGGCTATACATTCTGGTCGTGAAGAGGCTCTCTTATGATGATTTAATCAACTGTTAGAGAATTCTCAAGATCTACGCTTTCTTGTGTTTCTTGAGAAGGAGATCGTTCATTCAGCCTATTTTGGAATTTCTTGCAAATGCAAGACTTTCCCAATTATGCCCACTGGCTGAAAGACGATCACCCAGTGATAGACTCTCACCATGAGAAACACTGAATGCTCCCATTGATTCTTTATCGTGGTTCTCCGACAAGTTATCAGCCTCAATATTAATTTGTGATTCTTGAATATCTTCAAGTTCTATCTTTTTACGACCTTATTCCTTAAAGACATATTCTTTTCAAAGAATGTCGCCTATCTAGAAACAATAACCTTTTGTTTCTCAGGAAGACAGAGCAATATACATTCATCAATTTAGGATATCTCACAAAGTAACACTTTTCACCTTTGGATTTCAACTATTCAGTGAGTATCTTCTTCACATACGCAGGGCAACCCCACATTTTGATATGTGAGAGACTACTTCTTACCACATCATAATTCATACGACGTTTGTTTAGCTGACTTGGATGAAATCCTATTCAAAATGTTGATTGAGGTGTAGAGTTCATAATCCCAAAATTGTTGGAAGTAAGGAGAACTTATCATGTACCTTATCATGTCTAACATGATTTTGGTTCCTCCACTCGAACACACTATTACTTTGTGTTGTTCTAGGAGATGTCCATTGTGATTGGACTCCATGCAACTTCTAATAATCCAGGAACTCAAGTGAATGATATTCCTCTCTTCGATCTAATTGAAGAGTCTTAATACTTTTCTCAAGTTATTCCTATACTTCTACCTTAAACTCCTTAAACTTTTCGAAAGCATCAGACTTGTGTATCATAAGATGCACATATCTATACCCAGAAAAATTATCAGTAAAAGTGATGAAGTATCTGAAAACATCATTTACTAGAGTAGATGATAACACACATTTTCTTGGTCTGTACTCATTTTCCAGAAAATTTTACTTGGTCATTTATTCTTTTGAGAAATGATTTGCAATCTCCATAAGACTCCAAGTCAAATGGGTTAAGTAGTCTAACTTTCTTAACTTGCAATTCTTTCTCATCAGTATAACCAGGTATACAGCCCCACATAAAACTTAGATTTCCTGATTATGAGTTTAAGTCTCTTGTTTTGTACATTGAGAATGTCATGTCCATGATTCGTACAGAAATGTGAGTCATATTTGATATCAAATACCTAACTACAAGAATCATTGGTGGATATGTTATCTCAATAACAAAACGTACATGTTCTAGTGCCAGAAGCACCCAGTGCTTTATTCTCAGCTACATGAACCTTGTAACCTTTCTTCCTGTATCTTATCTACTCAAAGTAAAAGTACACATCCTCGATTATTCGCTGTTCCATTTGAACGTCACCTTTAGATTTCAAGGAATGAACTTAGAAATCTCTAAGTACTATTCTTTTGCTTCTTCTTGCCCTAGGGCTAGATCTAGCAGAAGATCTCACCATGAGAACATTCCTTAAAATAGTGACTTCAAAATTTTCAAGCATGTTTTTCAACTTGGGCATTGACATTTCTGTCTGATTCATATTTCAATTCACTATGAATTCTAAAATGAATCCAAAAGCGACTGACGAATAGCAAATCAAAACATTGTCCCCTAAATAGGGTTCCTAATTTTTCAATCAGCTCTATCATCTTCAAAACATGAGTGAAATGTCCCCTCAGTCAAATATTCTACACCTGAATAGAGTACTCATGATCTCATGTTTCTCAGAACGAGTCTTAGAGTCAGGAGACCTTTCAAGTGATTGAGCATCTAACAGGAATTTTCATTTTCATGCTACCTCTGGAGCTCAGAGTTCATGCCAAGCAACATATCGTTTCTATTTTGCATCATCTAGATGTTTTTTCTGAACTTTATCGTCAAACAAATTAAGTTTAGAAGAACTGCCTGCAATGGTAATCGGGATTAACGTGTCCAACACGTGCTCAATCATTTATAGCCTTAGCACCAAATGCATTTTCGGTGCCAATCCAGAAAATTTAGTCTAGCCAACTTGTTTAATTCTAGTATAAAATTCAATAACAGATTATTCATATCAACCAACAGAGAAATAAAAGAACGAAAATTATATCACATAATTCCTATAATCAACAATCAGCAATTCAAAATAAATATGGCATTTTAATTTATTTTGTCTCCATTATTTTCACATACTCGACGACCTCATTGGAAGAGTACGCATTTATATCTAATATAAATTGTAATGGACTAGGATCCACATTCCTACTATCACAGCACCTGCTTGGGCTGATTACTGCAATAGCAGAACTGGTAGGTCTCAAAACTAATTGCACTTTCTACAATTCCTAGTTGCTCGAACCTAGTCCGATCGATGTCCCCTCATTGTTCCCCTGCTTGGGTTGGTGAAACAAATTAGGTGGTTAATAACCATCACACGGCAATACTTCGTATCCCTATAAAAGTTCCGTAAGATGTAACTCCGAGCAAAAGACTTGGGCCTTAAATACTCATGGAATGAAATCTACGATTTTCTTTTAATTATGATGGAAGACATTGTTCATTCTAAATGATAACCATATTTTAATTGAGGATCATTTTAAGGCGGGGTATTTAATTTCTTAAACAAGATCCAATCAACATGCTCTATCAGATAATAACATTTATTTGGGTGCCATCTACCCAAACATAAATTACGGTCCGACAAATACTGGGTGCTGCCTACCCAGACAAAATTGCGGACTCTAACTAATAATGTAAATTTTAATTTACATAGGCAGTTAGACAAGTGGGACCAACTAATCAAGTTGTCATTCTTTATTACAAAACTTAAATTACATAAATAAAGCATTTAATCAGATTTTGCATGTAAATCAAATAAACATGTAAAATAAATATTCATAGATTGAATAATGTTAATTATAGAAATACCAACAAGCTCCAAGCTTCGATAATTTCTAAAGCCTTTTCAAAAAAAAAATTTGCCCAAAAGAATATTTTATAAAAACACAATTTTAATTTATCCAAACAATCCTTTTAAATAATAAATTGAATTTTATAATTTCAATTGGCACACAAGCCTTTATATTTTATAAAACCTTTAAAATTATTCAAGGATTATTTTGCAATTAAAAAATTACTTGCAAAGAAGGACCTGGGGAGAATCATATTTTCAACCCATAACCCCAGCAGCGAAGACAACACACACGCGTCAGGATTAGCCTCCGGCTATCAACTGAACAGCCGCCTCCGGCCACCTGTCTCTGGATCGCGCACGGTGCCCTCCAGAAGAAGAAGCATCCAGATCGGCGTAATTTTACCCGGGGACAGACGGAGGCACGGTTAAAATCGGCCCTCTCAGCGATGCCCAGCATCGCCGCCTTGCCGTGGATGAGAGCCAACGGCAACTCAACACGACGCGAATAGCTGGACGCCCAAACCTCCCCGCCTCGTTCACGGACATGGATTCACGATGGCGTCTCTTTCAGATCGTACCCTGTCCACTCGTGCGCCCAACGGAGAGTTTCGCCCCTATCGACAATGAATCGGCGCCGTACCGGCCCGTCTCGCTGCCCATTTCGCTTGCCTTCAGATCAGGCGGCCTGAATCGTGGTGCCACCGCCGTGGACGCGAGGTCATACCGGCGGCTCCCGTATTCCCATCTACACCGCCGCAATTGACGATTGGAGAGGAGACAGCGATTGCCTTTGCAATCTCTCCCCGTCGCGCTTCAACAGTGCCAGCGAAGTTCGACGCCGAAATCCACCGTGTCTCAATGTCTAACATTCGCGGAATCCAGAAACGAACGCAGCACCCTGGGTGAGTGCCTCGACAAAGAACGAATTCTGTCCTTCCGGCCATGGGACGACGATCGAGCGTAAAGAAAAAAGAAAACCCAGTTTCCTGATTCGTCACTTTACATTTTTTTTAATCGAACAAGATCGCTGTCTCGTTCTGAACGGGACTCGCCCTCCGTCGCCCGTACACACCAAGCAATCTAATCGCATTTTGCTCGTCACTGCCTTAAGATTAGGGTTCATGAAGGAGCGATGCTTGCCCAGCAAGCTCTCCCATAAGAGGTGTGACCACTTTCACAACAACGCAGTCCAATTAATACTGAAACAGTTTTATTATTAAAACAAAATTCAACTTTGTTTTCCCAGAAAATGATTAAAGGTTTTCAATAGATTTTCAAAAATAATTGAATGTACCACTGATTTCCAAAATCAAAATTTACCAGCACAATAGTTTCTAAAGATGCATAATATTTCACCCACGAAAACACATAAGCATGTTATACAATCAATAATCAAAGCCTGGAGCTCTGATACCACTGTTTGAGTTTTAGAGTTACGAACCTTAAGTCCGTAGCAGCGGAAGACATTGTTCACCAACAACGAACTAGATCGAGTTGACTGTATACATAAAATAATTATCATTAGATCTAATCTAATTGAGAAAACCTTACGTTGTTCGTATGCCAGATTCCTCTACTATGGTATCCACGTAATCCTCGTCGACAAAATTGCGATCCAATCGCTAGTATGTCGTTTCCAGTGGAGTTCGCTAGGAAAAACTCACACTTGAAACTTATGGAGAAAGTTAGGGATTTTAGACTCACTGTTTATGAGTCTCATAACTCATATATATATATATATATAGTAAAGTATTTGAATATCTATTAAATTTGATTCCATCAAGATCTGCAATATCAAATATAATCTTTACTATATAATATATAATAATATATCAAATATATTATTATGATATATCTAATATATCATCTAATTTAATTAAATCTAATTTAATTAAATATTAATAATTCTCCATGAATTAATATTTATGATCTAATCAAATATTTAATCCGACCAACTTAATTTGTAAACGTGAGTTACTTATTGTGTGACCCATAGGCCCTCATATGTCAAGCGATTAGTCAAACTAATGGTCTTAGTTGAACCCTAGACAATAAACCAGACAATCTCAACATATGAGGTACGTTGCGAGGATACAACAACAGCCTGTAATGTGAAGCTCAAAGTGATACGGTCCTTTCATTCACGTGAATACTCCGATTAAGTCTAGAACATGATAATGTGTCTATTCTAATAACTTAATCAAGTTATCTCATTCTACTAATTGATCATATTATCACATTTGAACACTATTTCAAATACGACGTGCATTGGCCAATGACTAATGATCCAATTAGTTATGAGAAGTTGAGTATTCTCTCCAAATCTATTTGAGGAATGAATTCTATCTTGGCTCAACTACCACGCACATGTACTTTGTGATGTGCCCAACACATACCATATCTACCCCGTTCAGAGTGCAAGAGTCAGTCATGGTCAAAGCTCATCACTCCATACATGTCGTGTGTTGGTCCCGAAACGAGTAAAATCAGTGTATGGGGGGGAATACACTGATGTCAGATTTTTCTGAATACTCAGAAAAATACTCTTACACACTCAGTCAGGAAGATCCTGAAGTTACTCAGTAAACTGAAGGTCCACAGGGGCAGCAGGGACAAGTCAGTAGTGAGTCAGATGGGCTGAGTGTGAGTGATGTGCTCGGAAGCTCAGTAGAGATAACAATCCTACCGACCGCTCGGAAGCTAGTCAGTTGGGCTACTATCTCAGTAAGCTAGAGTGCGTGCGGAATGTGAGCCCTTAGTTTCTACTCGTTTTAGTTTCTGAAAATGTTTTCTCTGAGTTTGCTTAGTAAAGTGGTGATTAAGGCTGAGTGCACAATAATAAGACTCAGGATGATTGATTCAGCCTGAATATCAAAATAATGCAGTATGCTCAGTTTTAATATGATGATAGTTATGATCCTGAACAAGTATGTAAATCAGCACACAAGGGTCTTTTTAACGTGGTTCGGAGATAACCAACTCCTACGTCCACGACCTGATTTAACAGGAAGCTATCCTCAAAACCCTGAGAATAGGTACTTGGTTTTTACGTGCCAAGGGACACGGATAGCCAACTTCCTCTCTTAGGAACTGACCCCTGGGCGTTTTACAAGTCCCAGTCCTTCTAACCAACCAATCTCACACCCTGAGTGGTTTGGTATTCTTGGTTTCCAACTAAGATAGCTCTAGCAATACAAAACAATGCTAAATATTAGAGCTATCGATCTAAGCAAATACAGAGTGAATCCTACTACAATACTAGGGAAATTTAATTGCAGAGTGTTGCTTATAGTATGCTTTTAATGCTTGGATTCTTGAGAGTTTTCTCTTGGAAATTTCCCTTTAGCCTTGA
>JAPKLY010000773.1:88851-102883 GCA_026898435.1 Prunella vulgaris | reverse complement strand
ACAAGGCTGACTCTGAACTTCTTCAGGACGAGTTGCATTTCAGACTTTAGGTAATTGGGTCGACTCCAATCTTCTTCAGTCTTCAACACGTTCCCCCTGAACTGAATCCCTAACCTGACTATCCTGAATACTACTATCCTGACTAACTGTACTTAGGCAAATTCATCAGGGGTTTTGGGATCTAATCAAAACACTCAGATTGTCCCGATAATTTCCCCCTTTTTGATGATGCCAAAACCCTTAAGCAAATTTCTAACCATCTATACAATCAACTGACTTAGTCAGTGAAATAGGTTCATTACCTACTGACAAACTAGACACTTAGTCTATAAGATGGAAACAAGGAATGGGTTAGCACAGTTCTTGATAAGGATACAGAAAAGTAAATTCAGGAGTCAACAAGAAGTTGTACTCAGGAAAATTAAATAACTTCATTGACAAATCTGAAAGTACAAGCATCCTGAAGTTGTTACAATATTTCCTGAACAACTAACTCCTGATCTATTCTTCATCCTGATCCTTATTCCACTCAGCACGTGAGATCTCATACATCTCCAAGACTCGACTCAGAATCTGCTTCATCCTAGTCCGATTACCAACTGTTCCGGAGACACGTCCTATTCTGACAATTTCTTCTGATATAGCCTTCCGGTCCAGTTGCTTGGAGTTCCCATAGAGTGGAGGAGGGTACTTGATGAATTCCGGCGGAGCAATCTCGACCCCTTCGATATCAGCATTCCTAATGATCTTAGCCCAAAGGTTCGGATGCTCCTGCGCCATCCAGTGGTGGAGGATGACGTCTTTTTCTTCATTCAGGTCGTCCCAAAGCCCCACCACGTAGAATAGATACGCCCATCTATTCCGGATCGGAATCCACACCTCCAACAACTCCACAGGGATGAAATCTTCAACAAACTGAAGTGGAGGAGGTCCTTGACCTGGATTCACCACCAATTTCCTCTGAGTCTTCTTTCTGGATCCAGAAGGCACATACTTCTTCTTCTGGACCAGCGAAATCAGGTACTCGTTGGATTCCTTCAGCCTCTGGATCTGACTGAGCAGCAATAACTCCTTCAACTTCGCCTACTTCTCCGACTCAGTCAGTACCAGCTTCTTTGCCTGGGTGGTTGATCCAGGATGCAATCCCTCTTCTAGTTCAGCAAAAAGAGGTGCCAGGGCAGAATCCTCCGAGTGTTTCATCCTCTTCGGACCAGATTCTTCAGATTCAGTGCCTTGGGCTTCAGTGGCAGCAACTGATCTAGTTCTCTTTCTTTCCTGAGCTTTCAGTTCAGGGGGGAAGATCTTCTTCTTTCCTTTGCCAATTTGCTTCCTTCCTTCCCCCTTTTTGGCATCATCGTCATTTATTTTTCCAACCACTTCTTCAACTGACTCAGCCAAAAGTCTGAACTGATCGCTCATTTCCTGCTGCTATCCCTGAATTTCCCCGATCTGAGTTACCATCCCTCTCAGATCGACACTGAGGCCCCTGACAGCCTGATTGTGCTCAAGCTTCAACATGTCCTCTAGATCTCCCATCCTGGAGTCCAGGGCCCGCCAGATTTCTTCCTTCTCTTGCTCTGACATCTCACTCAGTAATTCAGCCTTCAGCTCTGCTTTCAGCTTGGCAAGCTTCTCATCAACCAACTGATCAACCCTTGCATTCAGTTGTTGATCAAGGAATTTGTTCATCTTTTCATCCTGTTCAGCTCGCAGACTTACAGCCATCTTATTGCCGCTTTCAGCTGTCTCCCTTGCTAGCTGACATACTGCTTCGACCCGAACTGAGTGATCTGTCTCAGTCAGAATAAGAACATCCTCGGTAATGGCAAAAGCTTTAACCATCTCGTGGTGATCCTGGTTAACTGCCCCCAATCACTGATTGATCAGGCCAGCAGCTCGACTGTAGCGATAGATTTTCTTGTTTTGGGTTGTGAGTTGGTGGCAGACGGATTTCAGATCCCACTGCCATGCCCCTTTCCCTTTCTTCTGAGTCCTTTTACCGGGAGCACGGACGAGAGCATGTGAACCCTCTCCTGAAGCCTCAGCAGCCCCGGGTCCAAGGGGTGCGCCATCGGCCGGTGCACTGATCACATCAGTCGCACCTTGCTGATCGGACTCAGCAATCACAAGAACTTCCTTCTCCTTCTCCTTCTCTCCTTCCTGAACATCCATCTGCTGAGGTATTTCCACCTCCTGACCTTTAGAAACTGGAACAAGGGCTAGTTCCATTCCAACACCTGCCCTTTCAGGCTCAGCTGCCGGAGTTTCTGGATAAATCCTCCTTACAGTTCTGACAAAGTCAGCCATCTTAATTAGATTATTCAGGGAGTTTACCTGGAAGTGATCAAACAAAGCTGCTTCATCATCAGCCAGCGTGTTTATTCCCTTGACTTCGCTCAGCTCATCAAGTTTAGGCCAAGTGGCACTCCTGATCATAGCATACGTACGGAGCTGCAACACTGCCTCCTTCTGAGCATCGGAGAGGTCCGGGAATTTTCTATCCACCACTTCGGCAGCCCTTCCCCTCGCCACCACTTCAAAATCAGGAAGAAGTGTCTCATCAGGTGCGGGGAAAGGCCATGGAGACTCAGCCTGAACACCTTCAGTAGCCAATTCACCTTCATCTCCTTTGCTGCTTTCAGCAGCCTCCACTTCCCTACCTTCATCACCTTTGCTGCTTTTGCTATTGTCAGCAGCAACAGGTTCCCCCTGATCCTCACCAGAATGGGACTCCATACCCTGATATTCTGAAACCACCTTGAGGATCTGATCCTCAGCCACGTCTTGCTCAGGGAAAAATGGCTTCGGATCTGAAGGTGCAACCTCCGGAATGGCAGAGATGGGGACAACCTCAAGAGCAGACTGAGCAGGTTCCCCCTCCGGAGTTGCTTGCTGACTTTCTTCTTCATCAGCCTTCTCTTCCACAAGTTTCTTTTCTCGCTCCGCTGAGCTGGGATATTTGATCTTAAAAGTCTGTTGCTTGAGTCTGGAAGATTTGTGCTTTTCCTCTGCTGGTTTCTGAGGCTGTGTCCCTGAAGGTTTACTCGCCTGAGCCTTGACTCCTCCAGTCGTGCTCGCCTGCGTCTTCTTCAGGGTTCTTGATCTCTTCTTTGTACCAGCATCACCGGAATAAGATCTGAAAAGATCCACTTTCATTGGAATCTCGAGTGATTGAGTCTGATCCACATCACCGATATCCAAGGTCTCCAAGATCAAAGAAATCTTGGTGCCAAAGTGCATCTTGACATCAAACGTCGCCTGACCCTCTGGCGAGTATTTGATTTTACTGGTCTCAGCTACCAGTAGTTGGAGAAAGCATTCCTCCCAGTTGAAAGCATGCACTGAGGCGTCATTGATTGCCATCATGGTATACAGTTTTGGCCTTGAGATCTGCTCTAAACCTCCAGCAATCCCCATTACTCCCTGACTAGTCAGGTCGAAGAAGTGACGACTGGTAGTCCTCAGAACGGACTTGTTTAGCCCAGATTTTAGGATGACATCCCCATCACAGAGAGACTGGAGATAGTCCTTCTCATTACCAACCCCATAGTCTACTGGGCTCTTTCCAGAGTGGGGGAGATTAAACACCTCCTTAATCTTCTGCCTGAGATTAATGGTGGCCCAACTCCTCACCATCTCATCCTCACCATTCTTTCCCTTCACACAGGAGGTCAAAAGAATGCAACTTTCCCATTCTTGAGTATCCTTGTTCTGAGCCATCTTCAGATAAAAAGCAGCAACAAGTCGAGGATGAAGTCTCTTGGGCTTTGCTGTGATGAACCTTAACAGTCCTGCATTTTCAAACAACTCTTTCACAGACACTATATCTGGGTGATTCGTGGAGAAATCACCAAATGGTTCCCAATGAATTTCATTTCTAAGATGGAAAAGATTTCCAAAAAATGAATCGACGGATGGTGATGCCATGAAGATATGAAGATATGAAGAAAATAAGTTGCAGAGAGAAATAAGCAAGGAAAATATTTTGAGTGCGTAAAGGTCGCAATGACAAAAACTTCCCTTATTTATACAAAAATCCAGTTTTAATCGTACGGTTCAGAAAAATTATGACTTATGAGATTCAACGACTGAGATTAAAACATTTGATGCATGGATGCGGATTGAGCCTCTTCGGTTTTCAAAGTTAATTCAAAACTTTATCTGAAACTGTTCCCACCCACTTTGCATTAAATGCGCGTCAGAGCATGTCCGTATTAAATTCAAATAATTTGCATTAAATAATAAATAAATGAACGGTTGAGATAGGGTGACAGAATGATTTGATTAGATAATACGGCAAACAGTATCAAGGATGATGTAAGCAAGATATGATGACTAAAAATAATTCAGGAACCATACCAATCAGTCAGATTTTGATATCTGACTGATACCACTGTTGACCTATCAGGGTGACATGCCCTGAACTCAGTGTCCTGAACTTTAGTCAGTCTATACTGACCATCCTCCCTTTTTACTGAATGTTCCCCCTACAACCATTCACTCTCTCTACAACTCTTCATACTGATCCTTAGTTAGTCATTCCTGACCACATTATTCAATCATGAACTGAGATTCACACTGAATCTCCTAAGCCTGAGTCAAGAAGTCCTAACTCTACTGACAACTCAACAAACCTGGTTTCAGGCAAAGCCTTAGTCAGGATGTCAGCTCTCTGTTTGTCAGTAGGGACCCTCTCCATCCGGATATCCTTCTTCTCAACATGATCTCTGATGAAGTGATGCCTGATATCTACATGCTTACACCTTGTGTATAAGACTGGGTTTTGGGATATTGCAATGGCACTATTGTTGTCACAATAAATTGGGACTTCAGTGGCCTCTATTTGGTAGTCTCACAGTTGTTCCTTCAACCAAAGAATCTGGGAGCAACAACTGCTAGCCGCCATATACTCAGCCTCAGTAGTAGATGTTGCAACACTGGTTTGCTTCTTAGAAAACCAAGAGATCAGTTTGCTTCCTAGGAACTGACATGTGCCTGTAGTTGATTTCCTATCACGCCTACATCCTCCATAATCTGCATCTGAATAACCAGTCAGTTCTAGGTTGTCATCAGAGGGATACCAAAGTCCTAAATTGACTGTACCTCTCAGGTATTTCAATATCTTTTTGGCACTCTCTAGATGACTCTTCTTCGGATCAGACTGATATCTTACACAAACTCCAACTGCATAAGTGATGTCAGGACGACTTGTAGTCAGGTACAATAAGGATCCTATCAGTACCCTATATTCAGTCTGATTCACTGAGGTCCCCTCCTTGTCAGGATCCAGCTTCTCATTTGTGTTCATGGGAATACATGAGACTTTGCTGGACTGAACTCCAAACTTCCGAATCAAGACCCTCGCATACTTGGACTGATTTATGAAGATTCCGGAGTCAGATTGCCTGACCTGAAGACCTAGAAAGAAGTTCATCTCTCCCGTCATTGACATCTCAAACTTCCCAGTCATCAGCTTGGAGAATTTCTCACAAAGCTTCAGATTAGGAGATCCAAATATTATGTCATCCACATAAATCTGGACCAAGAGAATGTCCTCCCCTTCGGATATCCGGAAGAGGGTCCTGTCCACTGTTCCTTTCACGAACCCGTGGTCTATCAGGAACTGGGATAGTGTATCATACCAAGCTCTCGGAGCTTGCTTCAGGCCATAAAGAGCTTTCTTCAGGTGATAAACTTTGTTACCAACTTCGAACCCTGGAGGTTGTTCCACATAAACCTCCTCATTCAGTACACTATTCAGAAAAACACTCTTTACGTCCATCTGATACACCTTGAACTTCTTGAATGTTGCATAAGCAAAAAACAGCCTGATTGCTTCCAACCTCGCAACTGGGGCAAAAGTCTCATCATAGTCGATTCCTTCGGCCTGAGAGTAACCTTTTGCCACTAGTCTGACCTTGTTCCTGACTACAACATTCTTCTCATCCCTCTTGTTCTTGAGAACCCACTTGGTGCCAATCACATGTTGACGCCTAGGTTCTCAACTAACTCCCAAACCTGATTCCGCTCAAACTGATTGAGCTCATCCTGCATGGCTAAGATCCAGTTGGGGTCAGCAAGAGCTTCTTCTATGCTCTTAGGTTCCTGATCACTCAGGAAACAGTAGAACATAGCACTCTCGCCAAAGGACAACCTTGTCCTGACCCCCTTATTGACATCACCAATGATGTCAGCCAATGAGTGATCATCTTGCCACCGTCTCCTGCTGACGTTCCCTCGCCTGATCCTGAAACGTTAGTCTCGACAATAATAGGCAAAGAAGCGGAACGAGCAAGAACAGGGGACACTGAGTCATTTCCTGAGGGTTGGCCAATATCAGGGACATTGTTTCCCCCTACAGTGTTAGACTCAGTAACTGTCTCATGTGCAGAAGCATCATCATCGACAGTACGTACCTCAGGTTGAGTCTGTGCCTCCGTCTGAGACTCAATATTCTCTGAGGCTGGGGCTTGCTGAGGGTTGGCCTGAGGTCCATCCTGATCATCATCATCATCATCCCATCCCTTGGGAGCACTGACAAGCTTGATCTTGAATTCAGGATTCTTCAGGCTTAGTCTTGTCACCCTCTTGGTAACCCCCTCATTGTCAGGACTCGGAACCTGTTTTCTACGCACTGATGCAGTCTCATCAAACACAACATGAGGTGTTTCCTCCACACAAAGGGTCCGACAGTTATACACCCTGAAAGCTTTGCTGACTGAGGAGTACCCTAAGAACACTCCCTCATCAGACTTGCTATCAAAGGCTTTCAGCTGGTCTTTCCCATTGTTCAGGATGAAATACTTACACCCAAAGATATGGAAATAGGAGATGCGAGACTTCCTTTTATTCCAAGTTTCATAAGGTGTCTGAGCATGTTGTTTGTTCAGCATAGATCGGTTCTGAGTGTAGCAAACAGTGTTGATTGCTTCAGCCCAGTACTTCTTGGGCAGTCCTGACTCAGCCAACATGGTTCGGGCAGCTTCCTTCAGGGTCCGGTTCCTTCTTTTAGTTACCCCATTCTGCTGAGGGGTCCTGGCTGAAGAAGTCTCATGAGCAATACCAAGGTCAGTACAAAAATCAGAAATGATAGAGTTAATGAACTCAGTTCCCCAATGTGATCTGATCCTGACAATGCTCTGACCCTGTTCAGTACTCAATTGCTTGAGTAACTCTGGAAGCTTGACCTGAGTCTCCTTCTTGTTCAGCAAGAAAATAACCCATGTGTACCTGGAATAATCATCATCAACAACAAGGGTATATTTCCTACCATTCATGCTGACAGGAGTAATCGGACCAAAGAGATCCATGTGCAGAAGCTAAAGCACTCTGTAAGTTGAGAAGACATCTTTCTCCTTGAATGAGGCTTTGGTTTGCTTGCCTTCCTGACATGCTCCGCACACGTGGTCTTTGCTAAAAACTTCATTAGGTAGACCATCTACAAGAGAAAGTCTAGAAATCTTGTGAATAATCTTGAAGTTTAAGTGACTCAGGCGTTTATGCCAAAGCCAGCTGAGCTCAGATGAGCTCTTAGCAACCAAACAAGTTTCAGGAGAGCTGCTCTTAAAGTCAGCAAAATATGCATTTCCTCTCCTGACACCTGTAATCAGAACCTGCCGTGTAGATTTGTCCTTGACAAGACATATGTTTGATGTAAACTCTACACTATATCCTCGGTCACAAAACTGACTGACCGAAAGCAGATTATGCCTATGACCCTCAACATAGGATGCATTAAGCACTCTGACAGAACCAACAACAGGAGTATCGAATCCTCTGGTGAAACCCTTAGAGTTATCACCAAAGGTTACCTGCGGGCCTTCCTGAGCTACGTAGTCCTGAAAGAGATCACGAAATCCGGTCATGTGCCTGGAACACCCTGAGTCCAAGTACCAATCCAGCTTCTGATCCTCTCTCCTCTTCTTGTAGCCCGCAGCGACCTGTAAAGAATCAGGCCTCAGGTACCCATCTAGTATTGGGTCCTACAGTGTCAGTCATACCCTTCGGGATCCAGATTTATTTAACAATTCTGATGGCATCAGAAGTGTAAACCTGTCTCCCTGAAACATCAACATACACTGTCCTCTTCTTCCTTTGTGCTTGGGAAGTTGAGGGTGTATGTGTGTCAGCCTGAGTCTCAGGAGCCCTGGATTGATTCCTGGGGGCGGGCCTCCTGTTCCTCCTTGGCCTGGGTGCAGTGGGCTAATGTCTGTCCTGAGAAGGAGCACCTCGGGCCTGACCTCTAGGCACTTGAGGTCTGACCTGAGTGTTATCTGAGTCAGGTCTCCGTTGCCTTTCAGAGGTCACTTGGTTCGTCCTTCTCCTTTAGGGATTGAGACGTTCCTGATGGGCCCTGTGCCCTGCCTGAGGCCTCTGGACCTCAGTAGTCCTTGGCCTTGCCTGAGGTTCCCTCTGGCCTGAGTTCCTTCTACCCTGAGCATTCTGAGGCCTAGCCTGAGAGGTGCTGGGGGCAGAATTCTTTTCAGCCTGAGGGTTCCTAGGCTGAGCCTTGGAGTTCCCTTGGTCCTTCTTCCTCGGCTCAGGATGAGAAGCTTTGGCCTTCCCTTCGGTTTTGGCCTTTGTTCCTCACAAGGATTGAAATTTCGCGAAATTTCACTGAAATTTCACCGAAATTTCAGAAATTTGAGGGTACCGATATGGAAATTCACTTGAACGATTATTTTTCCAAAATTTCGGTCAAATTTCGGTAAAATTTCAGAAATTTTGGGAAATTTTGGCGAAATTTCGATATCGGTCCAGAGTAATTCAAAATGTGCAGATTATCGAGAAATATCGTGGAAATTTCGGTAATTTATCGGTCAAAATTTTAGGAAATTTCGGGAATTTTTTATTTTTTTTAATTCTCAATTCTCGGGTCATTTGCTTCAAGAATTTCTCTAATTTGATGACTTGGTACCATTATTGCTTAGGCCAAGATGATATTTCTTCTTTTACATTTGAGGCTCATAGGACATCATTTTGGTATTAGTTGTGTAATATTCAATAATTATGAACAATTGTTGTATCGTTTTATATGTCTTACGTATGTTTTCTTGATATGTTTGTTGTAAGATTCTCATTTTATTGAGATTTTAAGTTCAATTAATGTATTAAGACTAGTAATAATATTGTCTAAAATTTTATGTTAAATTTCCATCATTTTAATTGAATTTCCGTGAATTTTCTATTTTTTACCGATATCGATATTCGATATCGATATTTCCACCGATATATCCATAAATTCAGGGTACCGATATTTCCGTCGATACCGATATTTTCATCCTTGGTTCCTCAGTCCTTTGCCTGACAGTTTCAGGCACTTTCTCCTTCCCTTTGCCTTTATCCTGACGAGCAACACTTGGGCTCTTGTCGTCAGTTTGGGCAGGGACAAACTTCTTCTGAGAAGTGCTTCCTGAAGCACCTCTCCTTTTCTTGCCCTTTGGGTCTTTTGAGGCATCATAGCCTAACCCAGCTTTAGCACCATCGGTCAACTGAGAGAAACTTGTTAACTCATCAACCACTTGGGAAGATGTGTGTAACTTCTTCAGCTTTTCCTCAAGATGCCCATTCTTTTCTTTCAGGGCCTCAAGTTCAGTGGTGTACTGAAGCACCAGTCTCTGATGAGCATTCTCTTTTGAGATCAGCTCAAGATCCCAAGCAGTTTGCTCAGCTAAAAGGCGAGCTTGCCACTCAGTTTCGAACATCACTCTCAGAGAAATTTGCTCAATCATTTTCTGTTCCTGAGCAAGGAACAAATCAGTGTCACGAGTCTCAATCAGTGAGCTGATTTCACCTTTCAGTCTTTCAACCTCTATTGGAGTTTCATCATGCTTATTACGAGCATGAAGCAACTCTTCCTGAAGATTTACTAGTCTGAGGGCTTCCTCAGCATCCCTCACTCTGAGAGACTCAGTTAGCCGATCATTCTCCCCACTCAGTTGTGCATTCACATCCACTGTGTGAGTATGAATCTCCTGCAGCCTTGAGAAGTCAACCATCAATTGCTCTAGAGCGAGCTGAAGGTCGAGTTCTCCTGCTGTGTCTGAGCTAAGCTCAGGTGCGTGATCAGGAGAAGAGGCAGAAGAACATACCTCATCATCTGTCATCGGGCAGAGATCATCATACTCCTCATCGGAAAAGAGTTCAGGGGACCGGCGTCCTGGGCCATCAGAATCTGAGGAATCTTCAGCTAGCATCGCTCTCCGGTCTAAAGCCCTGAGCTCTCTCTTCGCTCTCCGATCTTCTCGCTCACGAACACTGAGCTCCGGACAATCAGACTGATAATGTCCGGTCTTCCTGCAGTGGTAACACTGATCTACATCAGAAGCAAACTTCTTGTCAGTGTACCTTTTATCCGATGACTCCCTCCGGCTCCCTGATGATCTTTCAGGCTTGGAGCTGGATCTTCTGGGATCAGCATCATCTCTTCTCTTCTCATCTCTGCGCCGCTCAAGCTCCTCACGATCTCTCCTGGAATCGGAACCCCTCATTTCATCCCTCCGGGGGCTCGATATCCTGGGGCTGGAATACCTGCGATCACGGGTGTCAGTATAAAACTTCTTATACCTTCCGAATCGAGAGTTCAGTTTATCGAAACGCCGTGCCATCAGGCTGTACTCCAGGGCCAGCTCATCCTTGTTCATGTCCTTCAGAGACTTAGAGCCAGAGCCAGATCCAGCCTCAGGCTCAGGAGTAGCTTTAAGAGCCACACTCTTTTCCTTCTCAGGTGTCTTCTCCTCACTCACCTCCTCACTGACAACACCTTTCTTCTTCCTCTTATCGAGGTCAAATTCCAGAGCCTTTAACTCTGAGAATAGGTGAGAGTAAGGAATGTTTATGAGATCCTGAGTGTTATTCAGCAAGATCACTCATGTGTCCCATCTTTCAGGGAGACAGTTCAGGATTTTAGACGACACCTCCCTCTTGGGAAAGTCCTTCCCAAGGGTTGCTAGCTCGTTCATCATCTTAATGAACCGAGCTTCCATCTGATCGATGGACTCTCCCTCTAACATCCGGAAGGCCTCAAATTTCCTGATAGCAAGATCTCTCTTGTTCTCCTTGATCTTCTCTGATCCCTCACTCATCTCCTTCAGAGCATCCCAGATCTCCTTAGCAGTAGTCAGATGCATGAGCCTAACCGAGTTCTCGTAAGAAACGGTATGGAGTATAATGTTCTTAGCAACATCATCCAGTCCGATTTGCTTAATCTGATCAGCAGTAAGCGCGGACCTTTTCACAGGCTCATCTCCGGCAGCCGGAACAGGGACATTACCAGCTACGGGCCAGGTGGTCTGAAGATTCCTTATAAATCTGATCGGACCATGCTCAATCACATGGGGCATCTGATCATGGATGGAGTAGAGATGTGCAAGGACCCTGAATTTCCAAAAGTCATAATTATCAATAGAGAATTCAGGAAGATTACCCTCGAGGCGTCTAGTACCGGATGCCATGATATGCAGTTTTTAGAAACAAGATCTGTTCAGTTGACCACCAAAAGTTTCTCCTCAGAAACTGTTGGTAAACAAAGTCAGTGGTCTTTTGAACCACTGCTCTGATACCACTTGTTGGTCCCGAAATGAGTAAAATCAGTGTATGGGGGGAATACACTGATGTCAGATTTTTCTGAATACTCAGTAAAATGCTCTTACACACTCAGTCAGGAAGATCCTGAAGTTACTCAATAAACTGAAGGTCCACAGGGGCAGCAGGGACAAGTCAGTAGTGAGTCAGATGGGCTGAGTGTGAGTGATGTGCTCGGAAGCTCAGTAGAGATAACAATCCTACTGACCGCTCGGAAGCTAGTCAGTTGGGCTACTATCTCAGTAAGCTAGAGTGCGTGCGGAATGTGAGCCCTTAGTTTCTACTCGTTTTAGTTTCTGAAAACGTTTTCTCTGAGTTTACTTAGTAAAGTGGTGATTAAGGCTGGGTGCACAATATTAAGACTCAGGATGATTGATTCAGCCTGAATATCAAAATAATGCAGTATGCTCAGTTTTAATAAGATGACAGTTATGATCCTGAACAAGTATGTAAATTAGCACACAAGGATCTTTTTAATGTGGTTCGGAGATAACCAACTCCTACGTCCACGACCTGATTTAACAGGAAGCTATCCTCAAAACCCTGAGGATATGTACTTGGTTTTTACGTGCCAAGGGACACGAATAGCCAATTGCCTCTCTTAGGAACTGACCCCTGGGCGTTTTATAAGTCCCAGTCCTTCTAACCAACCAATCTCACACCCTGAGTGGTTTGGTATTCTTGGTTTCCAACTAAGATATCTCTAGCAATACAAAACAAAGCTAAATATTAGAGCTATCGATCTAAGCAAATACAGAGTGAATCCTACTACAACACTAGGGAAATTTAATTGCAGAGTGTTGCTTATAGTATGCTTTTAATGCTTGGATTCTTGAGAGCTTTCTCTTGGAAATTTCCCGTTAGCCTTGAATGGGTGCAAGACTCTCTGTATTTATAGGCAAGATTCAAAGTAGATCCGTTGGAGGAGATCTTTACAAATCTTTCCTATTTAGGGTGGTTGCAGGCTAGATGTACTATTGACCTAATTGCCGTGCTTATTCTGGCAATATTTGTCCCGCCGCCTGTAACTCTGAGACGCATTAAATGCCGCCTTAAATGCTTCGCAGACTCCGTACATACGTGTCGAAAGATGATTGGCTTTCCTTTCCAACGGCTAGTTGACCATCTGACATTTGTACTTTCCTCTTACATTCAATACTCTGAGTCTCTTGTTAATAACCCAGCCTGAATGTTTGTCTTTATTGGAGTCTTACTGACATTCTCTTTGTCTCTTGTCCAATAGCATAAATGACCTTTTTGCTTTGGACTTACATGATTCAGGTAAACTGAACCAAGGCCTAAGTCAGGACTTACAAGCATTCAGCTTGGCCTGATAGGTTATTCTGCCCGGCAAGTGTAACCTTTTTACTTTGGACTTACATGATTCAGGTAAACTGAACCAAGACCTAAGTCAGGACTTACAAGCATTCAGCTTGGCCTGATAGGTTATTTTAAAATTGCCCTTCACTGACTACGTTCTGTTCTGAGCAGTTTAGAATACTCAGTAGAAACATAAGTTAGTGGGACGTCCGGATAGTCTTCAGGATGGATCATCAAGTCTTTGGTCTTCACTTCAGTTCATGAAATCTTATACAAGGCTGACTCTGAACTTCTTCAGGACGAGTTGCGTTTCAGACTTCAGATAATTGGGTCGACTCCAATCTTCTTCAGTCTTCAACACGTTCCCCCTGAACTGAATCCCTAACCTGACTATCCTGAATACGACTATCCTGGCTAACTGTACTTAGGCAAATTCATCAGGGGTTTTGGGATCTAATCAAAACACTCAGATTGTCCCAACATCGTGTGTATTGACCTCAAGTCAGATGACTATTACACTACTCCACAAACCGATACTCTCATAGACACGTAAATAGAGTACATCAAATGGTTTCTCGATTGTGTATGCCAATACTCTTCAAAGTATTTGTGCATCCATCATGAGATACCTAGTATCTCGCAGTTGTGAGAATCACTGCACCCTCTAAGGGTATGATGCAGATCACACACCAATCTCAATTGCATCATCGATATCCCGTTCTCGATGATCATTGATTGGGGGTACTTTAAGAACTATGTCATAGTCATCTGAGTCTCTCATCTCAATGACAACATTAGTTCATGAGAACACATATATGAATATATGCAAACAATCAGACATACTATTCTATAAGTGTATTGCCGAATATCATTGATCAAATCAATAATATATTAATAACTGAATATGATCAAGTATAATGTCCTCATAATGATTGTCTCTAGGACATATATACTAACAGTTGTCATTATTGCAACTGAATTTATAAAATGCAAACTCGTGTAAAATGTAGCAATATATGCTAGGACATAATTAGCAAAGTATCGAATCTATAATATTGAAATTTAATTGATGTGAAAAGACACGCAATGTAATCAATAAGAATTTAAAGCTACATCTTGATAAAGTCGA
>JAPKLY010000773.1:38701-88451 GCA_026898435.1 Prunella vulgaris | reverse complement strand
CTTGATAAAGTCGACCCCAAGGACTGAATAATTGTGGATATATATATGATTTTTATTAAGGCTATTGCAATTAAAATTTTAAAATAATAATAATTTCCAAACGCAAAACTTTGTAAGAAGATTATTCATAATAAATTTATAATAAAATTATTTTAAAGTATTAAATATTTTATTAAGAACATAAAAATTTCATCAAAAGTATTAAACATCAGGTCAATAATATTATATTTTAATTGTTATTATTTTTTTTACACAAAATTTTATACTCTTAATTAAATATTTGACACTTTAAAACAATTTACGACGGCAAATGTATTCGTCATAAATTGAAATTATTATTGCAACAAGGGTTAATTACAAAATACTCCACCTTGATGGTATAATTGCAAAAAGACAAATAAAAAATTCTGAATTTCAAAAAACTCCATTCTATTACACATAATCCCACTTTTTTTAGTCTGATTTTTGGTCTGTGCATAAAGCCCTTTTCATTTTTACACCTTTATTTTTTTTTTTTGTTTAAAAAATATATTTTACATAATTTTCTATTTAAAAATTAAAAGACAAATATTCTACATATTTTTTTCTTTTTTTATTGGTATATATGTATTTTTAAAATTTCTTTCTCTGCTTATTTTTTGGTTGTATCAATTTTTTTTTCCGCATATATTTTACAGATTATCAAGTATTTCCATAACACAATTTTTTGCATATCAATTATGTTTCTTTTACAAAACAATAAAATTATCGTGCATATGTACAAATATTAAATATTAAGCAAAAAAATTTACATAGTAAAAAAATTGAATAGAAGACAAATTTTAGTTTTGCATAAATACATTTATTTATGTCGAGATATTAAAAAATGGGTGATTTACGTATAGGTTCAAAAAAATCACTATATTTACAAATAAGTTCACAATATTTGCACATAACCACTTTTTTTTTTCTGCACAAGAGCACTTTTTTTTTTCTGCACATCACCTATTTGTAAATATAGTGACTTTTTTGAACCTATATGCAAATCACCCTTAAAAAATTGCATGTATAGCTAATTATTTTGAATATTACAATTTTTTTTAATTTTTTTATTTTTTCATAGAACAACCTTCCACATACAAACCCCAGCAACATAAATAAAAAAAAAAATTAAACACCCACATTTTTATATCAATCTCAACTAAAAATAAATAAAAATTATGAACATATGCAAATATAATAAATTTGCATATATGCAAAAGTTATTTATATATCCAAATAAAATCAACAAACAATCTAAATTAGATCAACAAATAATTCAAAAAACAAAATAATCCAAAAAAAATAAACATATGTAAAATAATAAATTTGCATATATGCAAAAATTGAGATTTTTACACTTTTGGTCCCACATGACATGTATTATTTTAGGATTGATCCCAAATATTTATTATTAGTCACATAAGATTTTTTTTTTACACCTGTAGTGTCAAACGTTAAAAAATTTGCAAATTTGGTCCCAAAAAGCATTACAAAGTTTCCAAGTTTGGTCCCAAAGATCTGCAGATCTTGGGACCAAACCTGCAAATTTGTACCGTTTGGGACTATAAGTGCAAGAAAAAATCGTATGAGACCAATAGTGAAATATTTGAGATAAATTCTAAAATAATACATGTTCTGTGGGACCAAAAAAATGCAAAAAAACTCTGCAAAAATATTTGCATATTCAAATCAAATCAAGCCCAACGTTGGCTCTTCATCATATATTGAAATATGTCCAGTTACTACAAGTAATTGACAACTAAAAAAGAGTTGATAACTAATTAACCTCACATCCTCAACTTACTTGATATGAACAAAGATTTATACAGACCATGGATAAATATACAATAACAACCATGTATTCAGCGAAGACATATTAAACTCATTGAATACTCTTAACATGCCACTAAAGTGGCAAAAATATGCTTGAATCAGGAATTCAACAATCAAGAACATGAAGCAAAAAAAAAGAATTAAGAAAAATAATTTCAACTCATCAGAAAAGAACCTTCATTTTGTTCTTCACATAAATCATTGAGGGGCGAAGGCTGTTGATGGTGGGGGTAGACGGAGATTGTGAACACTGATGGGGGTGGGGGGAGAGGCGGATGCAGTGGACGGTGGGAGGAGGTGGCAGCCACACATCAATTTAGAGAGACGGGGATAGAGAGAAGAAGAATTTGATGGACAACGGTAGGAGGCAACAACCACTGAGGGTGCAAAGGATCAGATTTTTGTGGGTAGATAGAGGAGGAGAATGCATGTTACTGTATGAGCAAATACGTATCATTGTAAGACAAAATCTTTTACTATCAAACAAAATAATATTTTTTTTATATATATTTATTTATTTTTATAGAAATAATATTTTTCAAACAAAGTAGGAGCAAAATATGTGTTCCCATAATAACAAATATTGGATTTTCACAAATATTTATTCATTTCTATATAAAAAATTATTTTTTATATAATAAGACATAGAAAAGAGTAAAATTTGTGTTATTACATGAAATAAAACATCTAGATTTAAAAGAATAATAATTAAATTAAGAAATACATAATCGTTGTTATAAAAATACATATTGTCTTCACAGCAAGTCAGTAATAAACATGTTTGCTTATATTTTGGAGTAAATTTGTGTTATTATTAGAGCAAATATATGTTACTATCATATTAAATGATATTCTATTATATACTCCCCCCGTCCCGTAGGAATTTGCACCCTACGGGACAACACATTTTTTAAGGAAAATGTATTTTATATATAAAGTAGTGGCATATAGTAAATATGTGTATAAGTTTGTGAGTGTGCACGTAAATCAATGTTTCCTTTTTTAGTAGTGTGCAAATTTGTGTGAGATGTTCGAATAAGGAAAGTGTGCAAATTCCTGTGGGACGAAATAAATAAGAGCAAACTCTATGTTACTATAAAAATAAATATTTATTTTCACAAATATTTATTTATTTATTTGTATAGAAAAAATTGTTTTTCCATGTAATAACACATGTAAAAGAGTGAAAAGTGTGTTACTATATAAAATAATATACCTGAATATAAAGAGATGGTGAATAAATTAACAAACACATATTTGTATTTATAAAACTACATTTTGTTTTTACAGTAACACACTGTTACCCAAATAATAACAAAAACTGCAAATAAATGTGTGTTATTATTAGAGCAAATGTGTATGTGTTGGTGTATACACATATATTTATTTGTTCTTAGAAAAATATGTATTTTACTTTTAATTATAAATGTAAGGTATTAAAAGATGTATTACGACATTAACAATATAGTATCAATATAAATCAATAAAAAGAATAAAAAATAAATTAAAAAACACATATTTATTCTTGTAAAAATACATATTGTCCTCATGGTTACTTTAAAAATAAAAAAATTATTTTAAAAAAAATTAGTAACACATATTTTATTTTTTAATAACATACATTTGTACATATAGTTACACAGTCTGGGAGAAAAATTTCTAAAATAAGCTCTGCACTAATTTTTCTTGAAAATATTATATGAACCGATTTGACACGCTTAAAGTCTGCGAATTTTGATACAGAGTTGCCCGTGATATGCACATTTTAGTATTTATTTATTTTAGGTATATTTTACCTGTGTAATATTTAATACTCCCTCCATCCCAAAAGACATTGCATACTTTCTATTTTGGTCTGTCCCACAAAAAGTTTGCATATCCAAAAGTGGAAACTATTTATTAAACTCCACTCTCACAACACACATATAATATTTATAAAAATATACCTTTTATATTTTTTTCTTAAACCCCGTGCCCAAAAGACACCGCAATGTCTTCTGGGGACGGAGGGAATAAGATAGTTGTCAATATTTAAATATACAATACAACTAGTAATAAACGTTATGCGTGATGAATGATGATAAAAGGTTTTGTGACTAGCAAATTGCACGTAGTTATGTCATTATTGCAACTGAATTTATAAAATGCAAACTCGTGTAAAATGTAGCAATATATGCTAGGACATAATTAGTAAAGTATCGAATCTGTAATATTGAAATTTAATTGATGTGAAAAGACGCGCAATGTAATCAATAAGAATTTAAAGCTACATCTTGATAAAGTCGACCCCAAGGACTGAATAATTGTGGATATATATATATATATATATATATATATGATTTTTATTAAGTCTATTGCAATAAAAAATTTTAAATAATAATAATTTCAAAACGCTCCTCATGCTTGGCATCATGAGGCATTGTTCCCAACCACACGCAATGAAGACGCGTGTGCATATTTTAGGCAAGATGTACATATTGTTAGAACTCAAAATTTTGTAAGAACATTATTCATAGTAAATTTATAATAAAATTATTTTAATGTATTAAATATTTTATTAAGAACATAAAAAATTTCATCAAAAGTATTAAAAATTGGGTCAATAATATTATATATTAATTGTTATTTATTTTTTTTACTCAAAATTTTATACGTTTAATCAAATATTTGACACTTTAAAATAATTTTATGATAAGCCTAAACTATTTTCATATAAACTATTCTTTTTATAATTCCATTCATAATTAAAAAGATATACTCCACGTTTAAAACATATATTCTTTTGAATAAATACACATTTTTTAAAGAATATTATTGACTTTCAGCCATACTATCTAATACTATCTCTGTTATATTATAAGTTGTTCATTATTTTTTGACATAAATATTAAGAAGAGTATAAAATATTGATGTAGTATATGTGATGTGATGGAAAAAAGTGAATAGTGTAAAAAATAATGAAAATAATAATAAAGAAGTGAATAGTAATTTCCTAAAAAGGTAAAAAAAAAAAAGGAAACACATAGTGGGATGGACGAAAATGATAAAATGAGAAACTTATAGTGGGACGGAGGGAGTACTTGTGCTCCTCGAATAGAGCTTCGATTCGATATATTACTCGCCCAATTCCGATATTGGGTGAATGAGAAATTGAATTTTTAAGTTTGTTGTAACAAATGAATAAATGAAGGGAGCCTTTGTCCCACATTGGAAAATTGGTGTTGAGGATGGGAAATAAGGGAAATAAAAGGGAAAGACTAAGAGTCTTGTCCCACATTGGAAAATTGTTATTGAGGAAGTGGGTTTATAAGGAGAAACTCATCCTTAGCTTGCAAGAAAGTAATGGGGTTATGCTCCTCCACACTCTATGCATGCGCGTAGGGGGGGTGCAAATCATGGCCGAATTTGGCCTAAAAATATCGAACTTGTGTGCGGACACGAATGTCCCACCGATTTGGTGGCGGCTTGACAAGCTAAGCTTTGCCTACAAGCTAAGCTTTGCCTAAATTTTTTATTTCCCGAGTCAGGAAATTTTTGCTGAGCCTGAGTGTTAGCTTGACCTGAGTCCGGGTCAGCCTGACCTGACCCTGAAGATCATCCTGACCTGAGTCAGGTTCAGCCTGACCTGACTAAGTCATCCTGACCTGAGTCCGTTCATCCTGAGCTGAGTCCGGATCAGCCTGACCTGACTAAGTCATCCTGAGCTGAGTCCAGATCAGCCTGACCTGACCTTAGTCAGGGTCAGCCTGAGGCGTTTTTTCAGGCCTACTGAGATTTTAAAATCTCTACAGTTACAACACGTTTTGAAACTTAAAAAACTTGTTTTAATGCAATTAATTCAGACGTTTTGTCGGTTACGATCAAGACCAATTGTGGGTCTTTATAGCTACACTCCAACAGTCATTTTTTAGTACTATAAATAGTATTCTTATGTGTTGCAAGAAACACAAGAATAACAAAATATACAATATTTGAGTGGAAAAATATCCAGATACTTTCCGGCAACCTGCCACTTTCCTTGTCCAAATATTCAGCTAAAATTTTGTTCTTACTCCGGTGATTACAAACAATATATCGGTTCGTTTAAAGCAAGATATTGTGCCATATTGTTGCTTTTCATCGTTGTATCATAGGAAACAAGTGTCCCATAAATTCACTAAGCACCTAGAGAGTGAGGGGCATATTTTGTTTTAAAGAAATCGTGTTCCTCACGAGCCTCGATTCTTTTTTTTATT
Organism: Prunella vulgaris; assembly: GCA_026898435.1. Lineage (NCBI taxonomy): Eukaryota > Viridiplantae > Streptophyta > Magnoliopsida > Lamiales > Lamiaceae > Prunella > Prunella vulgaris. The sequence continues at coordinate 82,362 of JAPKLY010000773.1, read as the reverse complement.
TTTTATTATTATTTTCAGCCATCGTGCACTATATCCCTACATCTAGGTTCTTTTGATGACTCTTAAGTATAAATATAAAAAATAATATTTAAGAAAAAAAAATTACGTGTGTTAATGAAATCTCCATAAAAGAAGCTTTTATATGGCTTACGAGTGCGATTTCACTAACAATCGATCGAATTCAGATTACCGAAATTACAAAGTTAACAAATTCTGGAAAGATTTCGACAGAACTTCGTTATGGCAGCGAAAACTTGAGTTTTATTCTGAAAATAAGGCCTATTTATAGGCAAAATTACAAGTAGGTGGTGGCATGGACTTTGCCACGGTTCTTAGGAAGCTTACACGTGTCCTTTGCATGCTAAAAAAGACAATTACAATGAAAAATCGACTAAAAATGAACAAAATAGAGTTCTGGCGATCAACTTCAAGGGTGGCGAGCAGGTGACCAGCTTGGTTGGGCGAACAGGTGAGCTGCCCTGGGCGAGCAGGTGACCAGCTGTTTGGACGAGCAGCTGAGCTGCTTTGTGCGAGCAGCTGAGCTGCTTTGGGCGAGCAGGTGACCAGCTGGTTGGGCGACCATCTGAGCTGCTCACCTCCTTTCATTTTGTACTGCTGCTCACCTATCTCTTGATCTTCATGTGATTCTTTCATCTTCTTTGTTGGTTTTCACTTGTTCCAGCAGCATCTTGGCTTCATTATTATGATCTTCTTGTCTTGGGTTTAATTCTCCTGGGACACGTCACCTGGGATTAAGTTGATTACTTCCTTGAACATTCAGATTAACTTATTACATCAACAGTTGCCCCCTAGCTTGATGTTTGTTGGAACCATCGAGTGGATAACAATTATCAAGCTATCTGGATTTTATAAGAATCCTTTGTTGTTTGGGAAGTAATTTTAGTCTTGACTTGACTTGCGACCATTTGGATGACGGATATAGTGAAAGACCCCCATGGCCTCATTAAAAACCTAGCTGTAAACCACCCTTGTGGATAAACCGGTCGTAGGAAAAAAGAGATACCAGAGTGTGCTTTCAAATATCCATGCCCAAATTGGTGATCAGCTTCATGGATCACGAAAAGGCGAGCAGCCCATGATGTGAGGGAGCGAGCAGGTCTTGGGGCGAGCAGGTGAGCTGTTCGCCGCCAACCTTCTGAGAGGGATTTGTGAGCCGCTCGTCATGCTCAAGTTGCTCGTCGTGGTCAATAGCTCATTCTCCTCCGGCCAAGAGAAGATTATTGGTAATTGATGAAGAAATAAATGACGAGGAGACTGGGTCCGATGTCCATTCGGTTTTTCGGGATGTATTTGGGACAAGCTCGGAGTCTTCTGAGCCTGATGCTGAAAAAGTTAGTACCGTCCGAGAGGTCTCAGAAGCTCGAGATCAGACCGCTGATATTCCTGAGGCGGCGAATCCTCGTGAGGGTCAATCTTGGAGAAGGTTTCGAACGAGGAGATGGGTCAAGCCAAGCCGATATTTGGAGAGAGTTGGCTCAAACTTATCAACCCCCGACTTAAGTACTTGAAGAGAGAATACCGGATGGGATTGCTCAAGACTTCAATTGGCTGGTTTATATTGATCAGTATCAGGACCAATTTATCCGACCTCGACTCCGTCCTGTTCCGTATGTTGAGACGAGATATGAGGTGACTTGTCATCAAAGCCTGTTGTTAGAAGATGACTTGATGACTATTCAGGATGAGTATCGGATTCCACTTGATATCCACATGAATGTCCCTCGTGATTGCGAGCGAGCTGATCAGCCCCCACCTGGGTGTACTGTGATGAATGTTGATGTCCTTGATGCCGGATTCCCACTGTCGTTGCACCCAATAATTGGTCAGTTTTTTATGGATGTTAACTTAGCAATTACTCAGATTATGCCGAACGGGTGGAGAGATTTGCTAAGTTATTTGACGGTGATGGGATTAGAGGGTTATGCTATTATTGATCCCCAGGTCAGGTCGTCTCGGATGATTAGGATGAAGACACTACTGAGGCTCTCGCATTTGCTTCAGGAGCTGTTGAGACTATTGAAGCTTCCCTAGATAAAGATCGTCAGAGACGGGAGAATGCGGTCACGATGTCTTACATCCAGACTCCTCCAGGTGCCGAAACTACACCCCCCGATGCTGATGTTGGTGATGCCCCTACTGCTGATTAGGGCTTTTGCTCACCTGATGTCTTATCTGTTTTAGACATCGGTTTTGCTATCTTTTGCTGCTTTCTTTACTCATTTTTCTTCTTGGTTTATCATAGGATGTATTTGACTTTGTTTGGTTGTATGCCAAACCTTTTTAACAAATGGAATGATCGTCCTGCCTACTTATTTATATTGCATGTTCTTTTTGTGGTGCTCGTTTTCGCATTCTACTTTTCAGTATTTGCGTAATAACCTTTTAGGTTGTAACGATCCGCACTCTTACGTCGGGGCGCTCAGTTGGGATTTTATGCTTTACTATCCATTTGGAGCGTTCACTACGCTGCCGTTGGATTTTACATTTCTATCCCGAGCTATTCTGGAGTGTTTAATGTGCCATCCTGTGAAGCGCGCAAGGCGTCCGTTAGGATGAATATTTTTTAAACACTGCCGCCCCAATTAGGGTAGACTTATAATGGTCGATCATACTCAATTCATGATTGGGATGTGTTAGGTGTCTGACACCATAACTTATCCGCTCAAGAAGTGCAAGATGCTTCGCTCTCGTTTAGGACATTTATGGTCTCTGACACCTTTTATGTCACTGTATGAGGAGCGTGCCCGGCAAAGGGCGCATTTGACAAGGAAAGCCACTTCAGGCAATTTCAAGTAGGACTGCAATCCTTCCTGGTCATCGCTTACCGAAGAAAGATTGTCTTTCACATTCCATTCGCCGTTGGCGTAACCAAATATACATCATACATCAATTACTGATAAAATTTCTTCAAATGAGCAGCATTCCATGTGTATGAAGAAGGTGTCCCATCCAGGTCTTCCAAGTCACAAGTTCCTTTTGACCAACTTCGCGAAACACGAAATGGTCTTTCCCATCCAGGTCCGAATGTTCCAGGTGGAGTGGATAGGATTTTTCGCAGCACCAAATCACCTTCCCGAAAACTTCTCTTTCTGACTTGCGAATTGTAATACCTGGTAGCGTATTGTTTGTATGTCGCGTTGCGCAACTCTACAGTGATTCACCTTTCTTCGAGGAAGTCTTTCTCGATCGCGATAGCTTTATCATTCTTTTTCTCGTTGTACATACAAACTCGCCATGTGGGATTTTGTAGCTCGACTGGCTCCATTGCTTCGGTTCCGTACGCCATTGAGAATGGGGTTTCTCCAGTACTTGTTCTGAATGACGTTCGGTACGACCACAACACTTCCCGGGAGTTCTTTCGACCAGCTTCCCTTCTTTTCCGTCAAATGGAGCTTCAATGTTTTCTTGATGATCTTGTTGATTGCTTTAACCTGACCGTTTGACTGCGGATGATAGGGCATCGAGTAATACTTTTTAATTTTCCAAGTATCACAGGATTTCCTTGAGAATTTCCAATCCCCGTTTCTGTGATATACATTTGAGTAGGGGTGATGAAAATCCTCTCTTGTATAATTGGCCGTCAATCATCACGTAATGAGATGCCTGTTTAACCAATCGAGCTGCTGTCCAGGGATCCTCAGGCTGCTCTCCGCTAGTCAAATATTTCATTAGACTAGCTCTGCAGTCGTCATTGTCCAACTCGTCCACCTCCTGCCCCCCATTCGATGTTTGATTCATTTTATAATCGAAGGTCGAAGGATTATCAAGTTTGGTGATGATGACTTTTGATATTTATGTTGCCCCCTGGCTTGACGCTAATCTGGCTAGAGCGTCGGCTTGTGTGTTTTCTAGTCGAGGTATCTGTTCGATATAGACTTGTTGAAACATGTTCAATAGATGAGCTACTATTTTTTGATATAGTATCATCTGTTCATCTTTAGCCTCGAACTCTCCTCGGACTTGTGACCCAATCAACTGGGAGTCGCCAAAAATTTGTAGTCTTTTGACCCCAATAGCCAACGCAAGTCTGAGCCCAGCTATCAGCGCTTCGTATTCTGCTTCGTTGTTTGTTGCCAGGAAAGCAAATCGGATGGCTGATGTAAACACTTGACGGTTGGGGGCTTATTAACACCACTCCTGCCCCCGACGCCGTGCTTGTTGACGACCCGTCCATGTACAAGTGCCACTGATGTTCATAGTCCTTTGTCAATTTTGGTGGGGAAGTCAATTCCACAATAAAGTCAGCCAGAGCTTGCCCTTTGATTATCGTTCGTGTTGCGTAGGTAATGCTGAACTGACTGATTTTCAAGGACCATTTCAGCATCCTTCCCGTTGTATCTGGACGATGGAGAATTTGTCTCAGCGGGAATGTAGTGAGTACTTCTACTTGATGATCGTAGAAGTACGGCCGCAACTTTCTGGTGCTCATGACTAAGACATACGCAAACTTCTAGGTTGGAGAATATCGTATTTCTGCCTCGTGTAGAGCTTGACTTACATAGTAGATTGGGGAATGGAACTGACCTTCTGCACGTGCAAGTACTGAACTTATTGCTACCTCTGATGCTGCGAGGTAGAGGTACAGTTTCTCGCCAGGCATCGGCTTGGATAGAATTTGTGTGTTGCTCAGATACTTTTTGATTAGATCAAACGCTCTCTGACAGTCGTCTGTCCACACAAAATCATCCTTCTTCCTCTTCATGGCCTCAAAAAATGGCCTGCACTTATCTCCAGATCGTGAAATGAAGTGATTCAGTGCCGCTAAACATCTAGTCAGGCCTTGAGTCTTACGGACTGAATCAGGTGGCTTCATGTCAATAATGGCTTTGACTTTCGTCGGGTTCACTTCGACTCCGAGCAAACTCACTAGATGTCCCAAGAATTTTCCCGAATGAATTCCGAAGCTGCTTTTCTTGGGGTTGAGTTTCATGTTGTAGGCGCGGAGTATCTAGAATGTTTGAGCAAGATGTTCGAGGTGATCTTCCTTGTGTACGCTCTTCACGATAATATCGTCCACGTAGACTTCGATTGAGTGGCTGATATGCTCTTCGAACATCTTGTTCACCAGTCTTTGATATGTGGCCCCGTCGTTAATCAAGCCAAATGACAAGCTCGAGATTCTCTTTGTTCAGAAAAGCTTTAATAGTCGTCAATTCTTCCATTGGTGTGGCGTGCTTTCACTTTTCCTTCCATCTGGGATCGAAAATTGGCCCATCGACGTTTAGCTCGTCTTCAATCTCCATCGGTTTGCAATCCAACCTGGGTTCAAAATCTTGGTTGAGAAGGCATTCGTTCGGTTGTTCACCAGTGAAGTGCCTCTCAGGCGCTATTTCCGCCAAGATTGTTATGTCTTGATTTGGTTCTGCTACGTTTTCTGAATGTTCGACCTCCATTGGTACTACTTCGTCTTGCGAAGTGACCAACTTCTTGGGTCCCAGTTCAGTTCGTACAGGAGAATTCTCAATGATGTGTATTTGTGAATCTGATAGCTTTACTTGAAGTAGGCATTCGTGAGCTTTCTTTTGATCGCCTTTTATCGTATCAGCGTCATTCGGTGTTGGGAATTTCAGACAATAGTAGTACGTCGAACATGCAGCTTTGAATTCATGCATAAAGGGTCGGCCGAGGAACCTGTTGTAGGAGGATGGCTGGTCTACAACAAGGAAATCTACCTGCCTGGTCAGCCTCCTATCGGGATCATCGACCGATACAAGTTCCACAGACAAACGTATTGTGCCTAGGAGAATAGTAACAGCCTCCCCGAATCCTATGATTTTGTGATTGCAGTCTTCAATGTAGGATCCGAAGTCCCCTATCTGGTCCAGAGTGCTCTTGAATAATATGTTGGTATAAGTTCCGGTGTCGACCAGTAATCTGTGAACTTTGGCGTTCAATATATTCGCGCTTATGACCAGGGAGTCATTATGTGGGGTTATAATACCCTCCAAGTCCTTCTGCGAGAACGTTAATTCCGTAGTTGGCCTAGTCGAGGGTCCCGCACTAGTCTCCTTTAACTGGTCAATGTCGCGAAGCTCCGCCTTCTTCTGCCTCTTCGATAGAGGTGGCCTCTCATCTGTACATCCACCTGCATGGCCAACCTCTTGTTCGATCACAAAAATTTCCCTCATCGGTCCTGGCTGAGCGGGTGGTGCTTGCCGATTCGGTCGATTCGGCCTCGGCCTCTTTTCCCTGTCTTCGTTGCTGTCTTCCTCCGCCCTATCATCGGGCTCCCGCGGTCTCTTTCCTGAGGCTTTTTCACGAACTCGGACAGTTTACCCTCTTCATAGAATTTCCATAACTCTCTGAGTAAGTCTTTACACTGACTAGTGTAATGTCCCATCGTCTGATGGTAGGCACAAAATCTGCCCGAAGACACCTTGCTTGGACTCACCTTGATCTTCCTAGGTGCTGGTAACATCCCCTTCTCATTGACCGCATTGTACACCTGGTCAATGGAAACCGCTAGGACTCGATTGAGCTTGCCTTTCAAACCTTTACCTTCAAAAGGCTTAACATTCCTTGGGGTTCTGTAACTGCTTCCACCTCTCCTGGCAAATGCCTTTGGAGTTTCCGTGCTTCCACCTTATGTGCTTCCACCTAATGACTTTCTCAATGCCTCTTGCATTGCCACGAATATTTCGGCCTTATTCCGGAACTCTCCATAAGTCTTCGGGCACGCGAGATGCATTTCCTTCCATAAGTCAGATCCTTTCTTCAATCCTGCCATTGTGGCAATCACCTTCGTGTCTTCACTCACTGGCTCTCCTTCAAGAAGGATTTTGTCAAAACGTTCGAGGAATTTCTGATGTTATTCCTTCACTTCCTGTACCAGATTTGCCAGTCGGTGCTTCTGAGTGAAGCACGACGCCGCTTCTGAAAAATATGCTAAAAATTCCTGGCTCAGCTGCACGAAAGAAGTTATTGATGCTGGGGGCATCGCTGTAAACCACCAATGTGCATGGTCTCCAAGTGAAAGAGGAAAATTTCTGCATTGGGTGGCATCAGACGCACCCATTGAGATCATAAAATCTGTATACTTGGAGATGTGCACCTTTGGATCAGAGCTTCCCTCGTACAGATTCGTTGTCGGGTATTGAATCTTCGGCAGAATGGGTGCTGTTAAGATCGCGGGTGATAGTGGTGATAGCGGGATCTGTAAAGATGACTCGCCCTCCGGGCAAAGAGCTATCTTGGCCTGAAGGTCCTCGATGGCTTTCTTCATTGACAATAGGATTCCATCCGAGGTCTCAGTACGAGGACGTGGAGGTTGTTCCTCTCGCACATGGAGAGCGGAGACAGACGCTCGGTCGCTCTGATGAGACCTAGCTGGAACTCTTGTTTCCTTTTGCACACCTTCAGGTCCTAATCGCTCTAACTCCGGTCATCATAGTCGTTCACGAATTGTCCGCTGTCTTTCTTGGTCTGCTTCATGTACACGATTTAGATGACGGGACACCGATATAGGCCGTCCATATGACCCATCATCCCATTACTCCGGATGCCTACTCCACGGACTGCTGTGATGTGACTCATCCACCACGCTCCTAGTCTGTCTGCCCTGTGGGCCCAACCGATCAGTTGTTTTCTGCTTCCCTCGTTTCTCTTGCCTTCTTCGTTGTTCACTTTCAGCCTCGGCCTCAGGTTAACGCTGAAGAGACCGTTCAAGAACTGGTTCCAGTTCAGGTCTCATCCCTAAAGGACCGGCGGCTCCCTATTGCTGTTGTCGCTTAAATACCCTGCAAAGGGCCATCATACAAGAGATGTCTTCAGGACTCTGTAGGAAGGGAAGCAGTTCAGATAACCCTTACATGTAATTTTGTCCCACTTGGGTAGGCGGGACTCCTGCATGTTCCATTTGTGGTAGATTATTGGATGCGTCCTGAACTGTCGTTGATTGTGCAGGCATTGATGTTCTCCTGTTCTGATGATTGTTATTCCTTTCGTGCGATGTGACCCTTGGTTGAGAAACTTCCCTTGACATTTTATGTAATGTCATCTCCTTTCCACTAAACAGCTGAACAAGTGAAATAGCAGGTGAACAGGTAAAACAGCAGGTGAGCAGGTGAATAGGTGAGCATGTGAGCTGAGCAGGTGAAAAACAGGCAACCAGGTGAAAATCAGGCGACCAGGTGAAAAAACAGGCGACCAAGTGTGTAAACAGACGAGCAGGTAGTGTTATTTCTTGAATATGAGGTGAACAACTAGGTTTCTTTCAAGAAATCAGGCGACCAGCTAGTGTTCCTTCAAACATTCAAGCGACCAGTCTATTTTCCTTCAAGCGAGCAGGTTGCAAATCTTCATCCAGAATCCAAATTTCGCAATTTTTATTCCAGTATCCAACAAAATCCAGTAGTCGGAGGTTCAATCCCTTCTTCTAGCGCCAAATTGTTAATGAAATCTCCGCAAAAGAAGCTTTTATGTGGCTTACGAGTGCGATTTCACTAACAATCGATCGTATTCAGTTTACCAGAATTACAAAGTTAACAAATTCTGGAAAGATTTCGACAGAACTTCGTTATGGCAGCCAAAACTTGAGTTTTATTCTGAAAATGAGGCCTATTTATAGGCAAAATTACAAGCAGGTGGTGGCATGGACTTTGCCATGCTTTTTAGGAAGCTTACACGTGTCCTTTGTATGCTAAACAAGATAATTACAATGAAAAATCGACTAAAAACAAACAAAATGGAGTTCTGGCGATCAACTTCAAGGGTGGCAAGCAGGTGACCAGCTGGTTGGGCGAACAGGTGAGCTGCCCTAGGCGCGCAGGTGACCAGCTGTTTGGACGAGCAACTGAGCTGCTTTGGACGAGCAGCTGAGCTGCTTTGGGCGAGCAGGTGACCAGCTGGTTGGGCGACCAGCTGAGCTGCTCGCCTCCTTTCATTTTGTACTGCTGCTCACCTATCTCTTGTTCTTCATGTGATTCTTTCATCTTCTTTGTTGGTTTTCACTTGTTCCAGCTGCATCTTGGCTTCATTATTATGATCTTCTTGTCTTGGGTTTAATTCTCCTGGGACACTTCACCTGGGATTAAATTGATTACTTCCTTGAACATTCAGATTAACTTATTACATCAACAACGTGGGCCGACAGTCTCATAACATGAGATCAGCGAAAAAAAAGTTATAAAATGCGCTCCCTCCGACCCTTTATAAGTTGTTTTTTTTTTTTGCTATAATATTAAGAAAATTATAAAAATATTGATAAAGCACAAATAATGTGATGGAGAGAGAAGAGTATTAGAAAAAATGGAGAGAGAAGAATATTAGAGAAGTGTATGAATATAATATTATTATTTTCTTTCCAAAAATAGTACGAGCAAAATATAGTGGGATGGACAAATGACAAAATGAACAACTTATAGTAGGACGGAGAGAGTAATAAAATTTGGTTTAAAAAATAATAATTACTTTTAACCAAAATATTAACACTTTTTAAAAAATTTCGTTGATAGATTTATACTTCATTGTTGATATATAAAAAAGTGAGTCACTTTAAAACATATTACTCCGTTCATCCCGTGATTATCTTCACACTTTTTATTTCGATTATTCCCAACTCTATCTTCACAACCTTAAAAAACAATAAAACTTAATATTCATATTATATTCATTTCATACACTAAAAAATACAACCTGCGTCCCACAAAAGTTTACATACTTTCCTTTTTAGTTTGTCCCACAAAAGTTTGCACACTCCTAAAATGAAAATATTCCTTTAAATCTCCAACTTTAAAATCTTTAACTCAGAATCTCCACCATACACATTCTACTCATTACACTTTTCCTTAAAAGTCGTGCCCCAAAAAGTACCGCAAACTTTTGAGGGACAGAGGTAGTATAACTTATTTTGATTAGTTGAAAAAATTAATATAATAAATATTCAATCAAATAATCAATATTAACATTTACAAATAAAAATAAAATATAGTTAATTATAAAAGAAAAATACTAATAAACTACTACCTCCCATTCCCTAAAAGTTTACGGTATTTTTAATGACACAATTTTTAAGAAAAAGTATAATGAGTAGAATATGTAGGATGAAAATTGTGAGATAGAGATTTTTAGAATGAAGATTTAAAGAAATATTTTCATTTTGAGAGTATAAAAACTTTTGTGGGACAAAAGTATGCAAATTTTTGTGGAACAGAAGTATTATAATTTTATTGGTTGTCATAGTAGAGTTGTCTTATTGAAAATAGTAATTTTCATGTGTACCTGGTACATGATATTTTCTCACTTAGCAGTTGAGATTGTTTACATTGAAAACTATCAGCTTATTATATTGAAAAACACAGGTTGATTATACTTAAAAGTTTGCACTGAAAATCGAGAACGGTGTAAAATTTTCAATGTAATCAATTGAGGAGGTGTTCTGTTTCATTGATTAGGGTGGATTAAGACATAATCCCAAATAAAATTGTGTTTGGTTTTTAGGATTTGAGCCCGTGATTAAATACAAACACGATATTTGAATTCAATCTAATTCTACAAAAAATTAATAACTTGATCCCAGCTATTACATAAGAAAAAATCATAAATACCAAACACATACTATTTTAAAATTAAGATTGCAATCAAAACAAATCCATTGAAATTCTATTCTACTCAATCTATCGTATCTAGAAAACCAAACACCACATTAGTATAAACAACTTCAACTGTTGAGTGAATGTACCGCGCACCAGATGTATATGAGACTTGCGCTATTTAAAATAGTTTTATCATGCAATTGATACAAAATTATCACTTATAATCAAAGTTATAAATATAACTTTTTTTTTTGAAAAATTATTAATACTATCAAGTTAACTTTTTAAATGTTACACTTGATTTTCAAACTTAATTTTGATCTAAAATATCAACATCACATCCTTCCTGAGATGTGCACGTAATATTTTTCCAAGCTACTGATGGGAGATACTTAGCGTAACATATTTGCTCACAATTAACATTAAATATGAGAACGAAATTTTACAACTTCGTCACAAGAAATGGAAAGAGGAGGTATATGGTACATTTTGAACTTATATAATTACCTGCTAATTTAATGTGAATGAAATAGTTCCATTATAAAGAGGGGGTTTCACTAAAATAATTATTTAAAATGGAACATCAAAAGATTACAAAATTAATTTGAAAATTATTTTTTATAAATTTTTATGAAAATAAATACACTATCACTTTATTCATATGCTTATTTTTTTACCTTATATATATGTTTTTGATGTGGTGATGAAAATAAAAAAGAATGCTTAAAAAATAATTAAAGCATTAAACTCTCTCAAATCTAAGTAATATTTGAAGAGCAATTAACAATACTCGAAGTTCAATTTAGTAACACTCGAAGAACAAATCTCTAATACCTCTATTTCAAAAAATACACAGTGTAGCGTGTAACTATGTATTTTCAAAAATCAAAATTAAAGTCAAAATTAAACTTAAAATCTAAGTGCAACGTATGTATCCAAGTGCACACAAGTTTATGCGAACAATTAATATTATGAGTAAGTCTCATGTGCACCTGGTCTACGGTGCATTCGCCCAACAGCTGAGACTGTTTATATTGAAAGTTGCAGGTTGACTATATTGAAATGTGTGAGTTGATTACAATAAAAAATTTACATTGTAAATCAGGAATAATATAAACTTTTTAATATAATCAGAGTACATCTTTTTTAGTATAATCAATCTATATATTTTAATATAAATAATTTTAATTATTACCCTAAGTGTATCGTGAACCAAGTATATATGAGACTTGCGCTAATATTATTTAAAAATATATCCAAAACACAAATTCTAGATTTTGCATTTATGACAGTTTTGTACGAAAATAGTTCATGATAAGTTTATCATGAACCATTTTTAAAGTATATCAAATATTTAATCAGGTGTATCAAAAATCTCATTAGGTGTATCAAAAGCTGAGGTCAATTAAATTTATATATTGACCTTAGCTTTTGATACACCTGATGTATAGTTTGATATACTGAATCAAATATTTGATACTTTAAAATAATTTCATAATAAACTTATTATGAATTATTAAAATACTTACTTTGCATTTATTATGATACTTATAATAAAATTTGGAAGCAGCAAGAAACCTTATTCATGCTAATCACGAAATGAAAAAAAAAAAATATTATTAACCTTTCTCAATCACGCTCTCCTATCGTTACATAGAGACTGTTATACTTACAAACTACACTCGACATAATCAATTCATTAACACGCTAAATTTACAATAAAATTTTCTTCTATTAAAAAAATCACAAATAGTGAATAAAAATATTTGGATTTATGATAATATAGTCTAGCTCAAAGTAGCTAAAGCTCTACTACCTATAATCAAGACGTTATAAGTTCGTGTAATAACTTACCGAAAAAAATCTATTAAAAACAACCCATATTAAATTGTTCACTTATTGAACTTCCTCGCAAAATTAAAAAAAAATGATCCTGTAAATGAGCGGAATATGTTAGCAAAATAATATAAATAAATTGATTTAACACGTCTCTATTTTGATGTTGTTTTTAAATTTTAAAAATTAAACTTTGGATTTTGAAAGTTTAAAACCGAGAATTTTAAAAATCTAATATAAAAAAATTACCATCACCGCACTATACATCTGCTGCCACATTATACAAAAACCAAAAATTACATACTATAAGCTAACTATTTAAGGAAAATCGAAAAAGCAAAACGAAGAACACAGAATTTGTTGACTCAGTTCACCTGAAAGGCTACATCTGGGGGCGTACCAAGCCAGGAGATTGTTTCACTATATCTCATGAATGAGATCCATTTATATAGGTTACAAATTAGGGTTTACATGAATATAGAATACATAATGAAATGACTAAACTATCCTTCTAGTAAATACATTTGATGAAGGCACATAAATGTAATTTCCTTTAACACTCTCCCTTGTACCAAATCAAAAGGATGGATGGTGCATGAAAGTTGCCTCGATAAAAACCTTGCCAAGTAACATCCATATAAGAAAAATAAACCTTGGTCGAAGGGAAAATGAGTTGCAACACACCTATGTTAAGACTCCCCCTGAAGTCTACACCTCTCAACTGATAGGTACATCTATCCAGTGAGCTCAGAAAGTTTATACATCACAATTTCTTTAAGATGTTACTCAAAAGTTATCTTGGACAATTATTATGTAAATAATTCAGTCACATTTTCTTTAGAGCTTACTTAAATTATTTGAATCTTGAGAAAAGATTGTTATTGCATGTTATAGGAAAACTTCGGTGATATATACTTTATATTATCACCTATATAACACAGATTCATCTGTTCAATGCATGCAATATATTTTTGTATATACATAAAGGATCTTCAGTGGTAAAACTTAAGCCACTAATTCCTTGAATGTGATGAGATTTTACTAAATGCACTCACAAATTGTTTCGTGTAAGGTACTAATCTCTAGATAGCTTAAAGAGATAACTATCAAATTTTCTTAATTAATGTCCTAGATATCATCATGTTTCTCATGGTAAATACATAATCATTTTGAGAACGTTTATGTGGTTAAGATATAACCAACACTAGTAAAACCAATAACATATTATTTGGTGTACAATTGTATAGGATAGCAATCAATATTTTCTTAAGGGTTGCAATTTCATCTGCAGTCTCTTTCAACATTTATATAGTAAATAACATGCCCATGTCACTGGGTTCTTTTAAGTATCAAAGTACATTCTTGACATTATTCCAATGATATTGTGTTGGTCCTGTAATAAATTTAGCTCACAAGTTCATTGAGAAAGTAATATCTAGCCGAGTATATTGAGCTAAAGTATAATAATGCGTCTATTGCACTTAAACAAGGAATTTCAGTTCCTAATATCTCTTCGTCATTTTACTTTGGACGAAAGGGATATTTCTTTACATCCAAACATCGGCCGATCACGAGAGTGCTAACAGAATGCATTTTGTCCATATTAAATCGCCTGAACATCTTTTGGACATATGCAGACTGGTGGATAAGTATCCACAAACTCAATAAAGTTGAGTTTTCCCAAGATCCTTTATCTCAATAATTTTAATTAGTTTCAGGATTTCTCTTATTACATTAAGAGTACCTATGTTCATCCATCAACATAAGTATCATAATTGCAAACTCAAAACTCATTTTCTTTATAAATACGAAGGGGCATTGTTTTTTGTTGTTGTAACCTTTCCCAATCAAGTAGCCACTTGATTTGGTTAATTGAAGGTCATCAGACACTTTCATATATATCTCTGAATTAAGATCCCCATAAGCTGCATTTTCAATCATTCGGATGCTACTACGCTAATTAAGTAGCAGAATGTTACAACATCTATAATAGGAGAGTATGTCTCCTCATAATCAATTTCAGAGCGTTGTGAGAAACCTTGCGCTATAAGACAAGTTTTCTATATCAGGACCATATATTTCTCATTAAGCTTTATGACAAAGAGTTATTTATGTCCTATAGGCTTTACACTTGGTCGGGCTAGCACTACCGGACCAAATACCTATAACTTTGTCAGAAAATCAAGTTCTACCTGGATTGATTCTTGTTTTTAGGCCAGTTTGCTCTTTGTTGATATTTTACAACTGAGCTTGGTTCGATTTCATTGTGCTCTATATTTTCTTGAGCAACATTATACATAAATACATCACTAATCTGCGGGCAATGTCTGTCCATTGACTTATATGCACTCTCATAATCAATAGAGATTTTTCATTCTCTGGAATCATATTAAACATCGGAGCGTCCTCCAGTAATGATTCTTGGACATAACTATAAACAGAGACAATCTCATAAGATGTATTTTTGATATTGATGATCGATTTATTTAATTGTACCACACCTACCATTCTTTCCTTTGGGTGGTGTTAATCGAACCAGTTGACCTCCCCCTTTTTCTTTTAGGAGCCACGACCTCAACCACACTTCCACCAAGTATGGTTGCAACACATTTTCTATGGTTTTGTGCCCCTTATTGAGGACTTTTAACCTTGCAGACACTTTTGCAGCTGATATGTATGACCTAATCACTTTAGTAATAATAATGAACGCATCAGGCATCGAATCTGTTACGTTCTGAAAGTTTATTATTTTACATCACTTTTTCATTGTGAAATTTGGGGATCAAATGAGACAAAGTAAGAATCGACCACGATACTTCCTGTCGTTCTCACAGAAAATTCTTTTTCTTATCTCCCCCTAACGACGGGAAGACTGTCATTTAAGTGACAACCCGAAAATCTAGCGGTAAATAGGTCGCCTGTCAAAGATTCTAAGTAGTGGATAATTGTTGGAGATTCATATCCAACATAAATACTTAATTATTTCTGAGACCCATTTTAGTGCGCTGTGGGGGCGTAATCGGCACATATGTTACACAACCATAAATGCGTAAAATATCAGGCTTTATATCCAGGTACCAACTGGTACACAGGTTGTTAACATTGGGTCGAGAACGAATAAGTAAAAATGCATGCAGTATTGCATAAACCCCATGCACAGATAGGCATGTTAGTGCGCATAATCAGTGCCTAACCACCATTTATCTTCTTTAGATGGTGGCCTCTGCGAGACCATTTTGTGGAGCACGTGGGTATCAAGATGCTTTATATTGATCCTTATATATATGCAATAACCATCATATGTTTTTGATGTAATAATCTGATATTGTGATTAGGGTGGTGAGCCCTAAAGAATGTACTCTGTGCTAAAAGTTTTGCATGCATAATGTCTTGTGGACAGTAAAGTGACATGCGACCCGTATGTCGAAGTATAATCCAGTAACGGAACATTTTTTTTTTAACAATTGTCTCATTAGACATTGTTCCTTGTTCTTTTTAAAAATCTCATATCCTTTTGAGTTTCAATTTAAACAAAATGATGTACTTTTCAATTTGAATAAATTGATCTAGTTTTCATTTTGAGTAAAATGATTTGCTTTTCATTTAATATTTTCTTTTATTTCGTAGATGTGTCACTTTACATTGTGATAATATAATTTTCGAACCATATATACTAGATAAATCCAGTATTTTTGAATAAAATTCAATGGGTCAACGTCAATAAAGCTAATGTCTCGTATCTAAAATCTAACTCAAAATTCATTATTAGTCTAAATAACTTTAAGACCAAAACGAGTATTTCAAATAAACTAGGCATTATGCCTTTTCTACACTCTTGAAGTATGAAAAATTCATTAGCAAAGTCCATGTTGCCATTAAAATTTATTATCGTGAGGTTAATAGGGTGGATATATAACTTGTACTTTAGATTTCCTATATCATTTATAGTTGTTTGCTATAGTGTGCTTGCATTACAATTTGATTTGGTACACCACTTCTACAAGTGGTGAATTATTCTCATTCTTGTATAGAATAGTACGTCATGTCCTATTTTCTTTTAGGTTCTTTCCATTGTTCTATTAATCAAAATTAGCCTCGAAAATTTTGCGTCATACATTTCAGCTACTTGCAGCGTATTAATTAGCTGAAGTATGAAAAAGAAAGAAAGTCCTTCCCCTTTTTTTTATTATATCGTTTTCTTGTCATTTTCTTTCAACAGAAAATAAAATATATTTCAAGGAGCAACATATGATTGTTTAAATCATTGACCATTTTTGTAGTCAAGTAAATGAATTTCATTTCACTGGACTAGAACTTTGGAAATAAAATGTCCATTTAAGGCCCCACACTGTTCGTTGTGTGTTTTTTGCGTAAAATATGATCAATGTGTAACCTCATTTCTTTAATTTGACCTTGTCGGATAGTTCTTTGTCTTTGGTACCCGTGTATAATTTAATTTTGAAGACATAAATTCCTCCCGTGAAACTCAAGAATGGTACTCAATTTCTTTTGAGTCCAATATAGTATAATCAGGTCGAGTACGTTCAACCATTTATTATAAAATATGAATTTAATATGCAAGCACAGTAATATATAATAATTTTTTTTCAAGAATGTATTCATTTGAATTAGATTTTGAGATTATAGGTCATGTATTTTTTTTTTATGCTTTGTGAAAATACTTTATCACAATTATTTATTACATATTTTTATTATTCATGAATATTCTTTATCATGAACATATAAGATATAAACAAATAGTTTTCTTTAAAAAAAATCAATTAATAGTATCATGTGATTAATAATCACATAAAATTTATCCATGTAAAAATTTCACTATTCACAACAGACTGCTGTTTGACATTGTACAGAGGTATATATAAAAGGGGCCCAAACCAATTAAAAGAAATAATGGCAAAATAAATTGTTAAAAGCCCAAAACTAATTGGCCCAAAAGATTAAGAAAAAGAAAAGGATGGGCCATTAAGGGAAAGGCCCAAAACGTTTGTGTATGGTTTTCAGTTCATTGAATAGAACGTGGGCGGAAAAATTTCAGTTATGAGCAACATTTGGTCAACAGACGAAAAAAATGGGCGAAAAAATCGGGGAGAATAAAATGCGATTCAATCGTGAGTCCACGGTCGCCGTAACCGCCTTTCATCGTGGAATCGGCCCCATCGTGGCTCGATACGGCTCACAGGCCCGCCATCGATGTTCATCCAAACGATGCATTTCCAGCTCCGCCGCGGGCGCAAGCAGCCGCCGCCTTGGGCTCGAGCAGTCGCAGTGTCACGGCGTTGTCGCGAACAAGAGACCGGCGAGTCACCGTCGCAGTTCCGTCGGCAGTCTGGTAGGTATCACGATTTCGTGTCGATTTTCAGTTTTCGATATATAAAAAAATCAAGTTTCTGATATCTATTTGGTTTCAGAATTGTGATTTGGGTTTCTGAATTTCAGATCGCAGGACGATCTCCCCTCTTTTTTTTTTTCAGAACAAAGGGATTTTCAATTTTGGGTTTTGTTACAAGAAAAAGCAAAAGATTTCAATTTCTATCAGGGGTCTATTCTGTTTTCGATTAAGAACAGCAAGAAAATTGAACTGCAAAAATAAGATTGCAGACACAGAGATGCATATACAAATGTGTAATATCGAATAAATTGCAAATGCATATTCATGAATTCAAACCATGTTCGTGATATTGATGAAAAAATTGAGCAGGGTTTTAGAAATTGCGAACGAATATATTCTGCTCTATCAGTAAAAAAAATATTATGGCATGAATAATTCACTGTTATAGCAGGATTACAAAATCAGAATTGACATTGTGGGCTTAAAAGCTAAATACATACAACATGAGATATGGATGCGTACACAGAATATATGTGCACATCAAAATCAATGCGTATATCCATACGAAAACAATATCTATTTGTCATGAAAATTATTGAGCAAATCATATGATACATACGAAGTATGAATGCAGTGCATACGAACAATAAACATGGGCATGTACTGATGAACTTCATATAATTTGCAATAATTTGCAGATCATAAAAATTATACGGTGCATACATATAATTTGCAGATATTAATTTTTCTTTTCAGATTAATCTAAATAGGAAACTTACGGTTTCAGCAAAATAAATTTAGAATTAATCTGATTCTGATTCGTTCCTGAAACTGCGTGAGCAATCCTCTCGTGAATCATTTTCCTGGTAGAGACTCGTGCTGATAATGTGTTTAAGGATAATCGAAAAAGCAAAACGAAGAACACATAATTTGTTGACCCAGTTCACTTGAAAGGCTACATTTGGGGGCGTACCAAGCCAGGAGATTGTTTCACTATATCTTATGAATGAGATCCATTTATATAGGTTACAAACTAGGGTTTACATGAATATATAATACATAATGAAATGACTAAACTATCCTTCTAGTAAATACCTTTGATGAAGGCACATAAATGTAATTTCCTTTAACACTAACTATTATAATAAAGACTTTAAATTTTTTAATTTTCAAAAAATAATTTTTAAAAATCACTTGAGATTCAAAAGATAAAAGATACTCACTCGGTTCCACTATAAGTTGCTCATTTTGCCCTTTTCTTCCGTCCCACTATATGTTGTTCATTTGTTTTTTTACTTTTTTTGGAAACTATTATTCACTTCTTTATTACTCCCTCCGTCCCAGACCAATTTGCACACTTTCCATTTTGGATTGTCCCAAACCAATTTGCACACTACTTAAAAGGGAAACATCGATTTGCGTGCACACTCACAAAACTTTCCACACATTTACCCATACACCACTACTTTATTTAAAAAATACATTTTCCTTAAACCGTGTGCCATCCCAGGGGTGCAAATACCCCTGGGACGGAGGGAGTATTATTTTCAATATTTTTTATATTATTTTCATTATTTTTTCAATTTCTCCATCATATCACTTATACTTTTTCTATCACATCACTTATACTTTTTCATTTTTACCTAAAATTCATATGTCCAAAAGCAAGAGCAACTTATAGCGGGCGAAGGGATTAAAAGATAAATAAAAGTTACTAAGAAGGTACACAATAAAATTCAGAAAAGATGGGTGAATAATTTCAGAGGTCGTCTTGCATAAAAAGGGTTGGAGCCCCATTTTGATATTCGTGTTTTTCTTTGAAATCTTGTTAGAACTCATTATTTTAGCCCCTATCACTTCTTTTGTACTGTCCACAGTGGCGGACCCAGAATTTAAGAACTGGGGATACAATTAATAGATAATTTTTAAAATGATAAAAATTTGTATGAACCTGAGTTCATTGTGAACTTGAGTTTATAATTATTAGTGTCATGTATATTCACTATAATTGTTATGCATATACACTATCACTGTTTACAAAATTAAGTGTATTTTAATAACAGTAATGGTGATTATAAATAACATTGATACGAGTTCATGTGAACTCAAGTTCACAAGAGATCTACTAAAAAATGTGTGCAAATTTGAGTTCATTGAATTCAATTTTGTCAAATATCATTATTAGATACAGTATCATTATTATACATATTCACAATCTCTATTATAAAATTATAACATATTTTATAACAATGATAATATGTATGTATAATGGTTATAGTAATTATGCATAATCATGATACTAAAAAATAGAGTTCACATGAATTCAGGTTCATAAGAGACCTACTGATCAACTTATATAATTTTGAACATAAATATTTATATGAAAACTGTTGATGATAAGTTTATCATGAAACAATTTAAAGTATTAAATATTTTAATAACTTATAATCAAATTAAAAATAACTTTTTATAAGCTCTTAAAACAACTCATAAAATATTAAAAACTTATATAATATTTAGAGAGTGTCTTGGATGCACTTGGGTGCATCTCATGCACTCTTAATTGAGCCTCAATTTCAAAATTAATTTTAATCAGTTCAAATTTAAAATTGGGCTAGTCAAAATTAAAATTGTGCACCCAAGATTTTGTGTAATGTTTAATATAAAATTTGTCAAATACCCCTTTATTTTTATTAATTAAGTTAACATAATAAATATTATATTTTAATTGGATACAATAAATATATTATTGAAAAGACTTAAAGAGTTAGCATTCATATACCCACGAAAGCTTTAAAAAGATAATTTGATAATTTACATTCAAGTTAATTCATTCATCTAATAATAATATATATATAATATATGATAAAAAAATTTGAAATGGGGTACAGTTGTACCCCATGTCACTTCATTCGGTCCGCCTCTGACTGTCCATGTGAAGAAACTCTATATTGGAGTCCCATATATTCATACATCATATAATAGAGCAAGAGAATATTCATACATCATATAATAGAGCAAGAGAATGTTTGACTAAATCTGTTACTCCTCGGTATAAAAAAGTTTGAATAGGCAAAGTGGAAATTACTTATTAAACTTTATTTTTATATTACACATATAATATTTATAAAAATATATTTACTATATATATTTTTTAAATTGCGTGTCTAAAAGACACTACAATATCTTCTAGAATAGAGGGAGTATAAATTATTTTAAAAGTCTATACTCTCTCTATTTTATAGAAATTTGCACACTTTAGTTATTTATACGTTCCACATAAATTTGCATATTATTAAAATGAAAATATTGATTTGCGTGTACATTCACATACATATACGCATATTTACCAATATGCCACTATTTTATATATAAAACACATTTTTCATAAAAAAAAATGCGAATGCGATGTTCCATAGGGTGCAAATTTCTACAGGACGGAGGGGGTACAATTTTATTTTTAAATAGTCAATAATTATTAAAATATTTGGCTAGTACAATTTATAATTTTTTTGATTATTTATCATAATATTTTTAAAACTTTAATTTTAATAGAAGTTAGATTTTTTTCTATTTAGAGAGTGGTGGCGGGGTCTGGGGTGGACGAGATGGAGATGGTGATGTAAATAAGTTATGATATATATATATATATATATTTGCAGTTTACAAGCTGTAAAAAATTTATTTTAAGAACTTATAAACTATTAAGTTCTCCTTCCGTCCCAAACCAGTTTGTACCTAGAGGGTGACACATATTTTAAGAAAAATATATATTTTTAAATAGTGGCACATTGGTAAATATGTATATAATTTTGTGAATGTGCATGTAAATCGATTTTTTTTTTTTGTAGTGTGTAAATTGATTTGAGACAATTTAAAATAAAAAGTGTGCAAATTAACTTGAGACAAAGAAAGTATCTTATTTTATCAACCACTTTAAAAAATCTTATAAACTCTTAAACAATTTATAAGTTTAGCGAAACATTTTCTAAATGTGATATATTTTACGTGAGAGACTTTCTACAACTTTTGTGTTAATTTTACATGTGGGATCATTGTTATGATGAGAATGATTTATAAGAAAATGTCATATTTTATTTCAATAATAAATTTAGAATTGGAATAATCAAAGATAGAGTAAAAGGGGAAATCAAAAGGGGAAAAGGTGCTTTTAATTTGAATATTCATACGTTACATTCACATGACGTATATGAATCATGTAGCGGAAAAGTGTAGGCCGCATTTGCACTAATTATAGGATTGAAGGACCAAAATATAATATTAGTTATTAATTTACCTAAGAGTACGCACGCAAATCTCAATACAGGATTTAAGGACCACAATACGAGGTATTAACCTATAACCTAACGGTCCTAACCTAACCTAACCTAACCTAACCAAACAAAGTGTAAGCACGCGGTGCAGTCCAATTTTATATGGAATAGTAGTTGTGTGCAATCAATTTTAGATCAACTTATATTACTATTATATAGTCATTATTAATATATTTATATATTATTATTATTATTATAAAAATATATTTAATTTTTTAAATAAAGATACTGTATATGTATAACATCGATAGTGAATATCCATAACAGTGATAGTTAACAAAACAAGCTCATCGTGAACTCGAGTTCATACAAGTATTGAGATGATTGAGATCATAGAAAAGGAAATCTGGAAAATGTCGATTGAAAATTACAGAAATGAAGAAGTTACTCTTATGTGTTCTCTACCCTTGTATATATAATACCTTGTAGTGTTAGTTATGGCACTATGAGGTGTTAGTTACAATAACAACTAATATCTTCTAACAAACTAACTAATACATAATGTGGACTAAAGATAAATTATGTATCTTGATAACAAGTTTGTTGTGAAATTATCGACCTAAGCTTCAACGATTTAAGCAAGATTCAAAACAATTGAAGAACTCCTTCTTCAGAATCAAATGAACACACTTGCAGAAACTAAGAAATCAAGATGCAAAATTAGCAACATGATTCACGTGGTTCGACTAATTGATCTACGTCCACGGATGGGGTTCCTCACTTTCACTAATTGATGGAGAATAATGTTTTCAGGGTACAGAGCTTTTCTTTCTGTGTATCACACAATGTCAATCGATCACTCTGGTTTGAATGCACATATATACAAACCCTAATCCTCTAATTGAATCTAAAATCTGTAACCAACCAACGATTGTATGGCTGCAACCACCAGAGATAACTGACCAAAGCCCAACTAAATTATTCATCAACGGCTTGAAATAATCAACCATGCCACTGTGCTTGAGGTCGCCTTCGATTTCCTCTATTTCAGTTAGTTATGTACTTGTGATAACAATTCTTGTGTAAATAAAAAATATTATTAACACTTGAATGATATATAATTGAATTTATTTGAATATATTTGGTTCTCTCTCTAGCTATGATCCTCTGATTCTCCTTCAACTTTGACTTAGCTTTGGTCTTGACTTGACTGGGGTTTGACTTTGACTTGAACGCTTGATCCAAGGATGAGTTGTCTTGTTTTGGATCGAACGAGGTCTTTGAAAGATTTGATGAAGAAAGTCTTGAATTTGACGAAGAACGATCTTCGAATCTTCAAGTCTGGATTTGATTTTGAACACTGGATTGGAGGGGTCTTGGACCTTGATCTCTGATCGGAGCATGTTTGTGGATGAACTTGATGAAGAACGGTTGAAGACGGTGATGAACACTTGTTGTCTTCGAGGTGTTCTTCGGTTGGAAACGTCTGATCAGAGGGATGGAGCTCCTTGTTTCTGATCGAAGGATGTTTCTTGCTGGATTTGACGAAGAATGTTTGAAGACAGCGAAGAATGCTTGATGATCTTCCAAGTGTTCTTCAAGTAAAACGTCTGATAGGAGGGATTTGACCGCTTGTCTTGGATCAAATGATGTTTCTAGAGGATTTTGACGAAGAACGACTTGAATCTTCGAAGAACTTCTTCAGATTTGGTGAAGAAGGCTTGAATCTTCGAAAAGCTGGATCGATTAATCTTCTTAGCTCGCAGTTTTTGCTCGTCGAGAGGATTGCTGCTACTCGTTGCTCGTTCGTCTATGGGTGTGGACCCCTTCGAACGAACAAGAAAGGCCCATATTTATAGGGTGGAAAGGTGAAGACCTTCCTTTCTTGCACCGACACGTGGCGCGCTCCGGTTGGCTTATGCTGATTTGATTGACAGGATTTACGAATCGACCAAATTTAGCTTGATTGATTCCTGCCGTCTTCATAAATAGGGCAAATCAGCCACTTATTGTCATTTACGAGTACTAGGAGACTCGTAATTTAATAACGACTTGTACTGTGTACAATAAATGTCATTTTATTATTAATTAGATAATTAATTTGATAAATCCTCAAAATTAAAATAGTAATAATGTTAATATTTATTTAATTTATACATGTGTCATTATTTAATTGGGTAGCAAAATATATTTGCTTACAGTACTTTCAGTTCATAACTGCTGGTTCAGGATGGTCCAAACAAAGAACAACCTCAGTTTAAGTGACTCTGAAATCCGGTGTTTTTCAGCTCAGAATAAAATAACTCAGGACTGGTGCCTTTAGGAAACTGAGCTTTCTAGTAACTAGTGTCTTCAGGATTGGAACACTTAGACTCAGTATCAAACACATGCTCAGGCTCAGGATCAAAACTTCGACTTTCAGTTTTCAGGATTAATACTCAAATTCCAGTCTTCAGGATTCAAACTTAGCTTTCTTTTACAACATTATAATTCTCCACCTCAAAGTTGGTGAATTTCCCAATTCCATTCTTCTCTTTAGCAACAACTTATGGTACATCTCATGACTGTAACTTGATCAGCCCCAAACAGAATCTGAACTTGTAAATATGTAGGACTTTAATCAACATATCTGTTGCATTATCTTTAGTAGATACCTTTTGCACTGAAATCACTCTCTTCTTCACCACCACATCTCTCACAAAATGAAGTCTCACATCAATATGCTTTGATCTTTCATGAAAGACCTCATGTTTGACTAAATAAATTGTGGTTTGGTTGTCACACTGAACTACAACTTCCTTCTGCCTTATTCCAAAGTCTTTAATCATTCCTTTGAGCCACATTTCTTCCTTTACTGCTTTAGTCATGTCAATATATTCAGCCTCAGTGGATGAGAGTGTCACCACTGATTGGAGTACTGCTCTCCAACTAATTGTTGTACCATATAAAGTAAACACATAACCTATTAAGGATTTTCTTGTATCAATGCTCCCAGCATAATCTGAATCAACAAATCCTTGTATTATGACTCGATTTTATTAGATTTTATGCAGCCATTTTGTTGCAAGTTTTGGCTATCTGTTTATTTAGTTTATTACAATTCTATTGCTAATTAAATATATAATATAATATTCATAAATAATCTATACAACCTTCTACTAGACAACTCACCGTTTTACTTTTCTTCTTCTTGAAAAAACCAATACAAACAGTAACCAAAAACTTACAATTATTATATATAAAATACTTATATTTAATATTACTTAACGTATTAATTTATTTTACTTTTTCCAAAAAAAAAATCTGATTATTAATGATTGTTGTTTATGGTTCTATCTGGGATATGCAAATATAACCGTTAGATTCGTCATAATAAATTTACGTTAGTATTAATTAATTTTATTTAAAAAAATCTATTCTTAATGATGTTTTTATGGTGTCATATTTTCACATGTAAATGAGACCATTACAATCATCCTAATAGGTGTAAGTTAGTATTAATTAAATTTATTTAAAAAAATTATTTTTAATGATATTGATTAGTATTAACGATGTTGTTTAGAAAATCAAGACATTGAATAAGTGCATGTTTATAAACGTGATTATAGACTTAGGAGCTAAATTATAATTAAAAACACTATTACAATTCTATAATTAATACTCCCCCGTCCCAGAGGAACTTGCAAGTTTTCCTTTTCGGGACATCCCAAAGGAACTTGCAGACTCAAAAAAGGAAACACTTTTATAAACTTCACCATCACAATATCTACATATTTACACAAAATGTCATTACTTTTTCATTTTTTGGGCCCACATTACACTCATTTCAACTAATTTTTTCACTTTTTACGTAAAATTTTACCAAATTAACCCTCAAAACACTACTTTTTTTACTTTATTCTACTTTTTTCTTAATTTTTGTGTCTCTCCTCATTTGCAAATTGCTCTGGGACGGAGGGAATATATTTTTTAAAAATATTCCGAACAAACGTGCAGAATCTTGACTCTGCACACCCATCTTTATTGTTTTGGAATTACATGTTTTAGGGTTGCATGATTATGGGTAAAAGAAACAAAGTGTTGTGTATATAATAGTAATATAGTATTATTTTATGTGCATGAGAATGATTGATACAATAAAGTTAAGTAGGTGAGGGAAAACCTCAAAAAAAAAAAAAAAAAAGTAGGTGAGGGAAAGAATACAAACAAGGAATATGGTGATACTAGTGCTAGTCCTATCCCACCTCCTCAAACGTAGTGCCCCTCATAACGTTTTTATTTTATTAAAATAATGGATAACACGATTTAGAAGAATGGCAAAAAAACCTTTTTGCTCAAATGATATATATATGACATGACTTGGGGACAAAACCTTCGACTCACCATATAATTAATAATCCAATTTTAAATGAATTTTAATGAATCATCTAACTCAAACAAAATGAAATAAGAAGAACATATAAGTAAAATTAGTATTCCACACGTCTCATGCTTAATTATTACATATTAAAACTATTTTTTATAATATACATAGTATACTTACATTTCATGTTATTATTTCATGCATATTATTTCAAATTTATTAATATATTCAATGTAGTTAAGGGTGACTGAGTAATATTGTATAAAGGTTTATTTGGGATGGTGGGAGTAATTTTTGTATACTAAATAATATTCATGGAAAAAAAAAAAGAATTTGTTTGGTAGTACGGTACAATGAGTGTAATCGAAATTTGAGATGATATGAAATAAGCGTCGGATGATTTGGCCTACTTAAAAAAGTGATTGTGCCAAGAAAAAAGTAGACATCGCGGATTGACTTATATTTAAATTAATTTTAAAATACATGATCATCTATGTTGTAAACTTGTAAAAATAAAAACTTCAAATTAAAATTTATAAATATTTAAAATAATATCTAATTCATCTAATACTTAAAAATATTAAACATATATATATACCCACGATAATATGAATATATATATTTATGTACAAAATGTTAATATGTGTGTGGGTGTGTGACCTATCCGAAGTCAGATTCGCATGACGGGTTTTTAATAGATCGGGTTTAAACTATTTCCAACGGGGATAATTTAGTTTTGTTTGTGTTTGAACTCACCCCAATCAAATATATTTTACTGAAAATCTTTTAAAAAATAGCTAAGAGGGTAGTTGGGATGAATTTCGAGTTTGAACTCACCCCAGTTGATATGAATATCATTAAGGGAGTAATCACTATATAGTGATTATATTTTTCTTTAACTTATTTATATGATTATATTTATGTATAATAAATTATACCAAAAATCATTAATAAAAATGAATTCTCATTAATTTTCATTTATTCTCATTTTCCACCCTCGTTACACAATCAAGTGGGCCTTTTATAATAGCATATACAAGTTATACATAATATGAATTTTGAAATGACTACTTTTTTTTTTCTCATTCTCACATAATTAAATTGTAAGACAAATAGATTAACATACTCCTTTTCGTTTTATATTGATTCTCGCTTTTGAAGTAATTATAGAATTAATATACATAAAATTTAACAAAATTATCCTGCAATAAAAGAAAAATGGGCGTGTAAGAGAAAAAAAAATATTGCACTTTCTTTTCTAAGAAACTTGAACACCTAGTTATGCATAATTTAAAAAAAAAAACATTTTAGGGTAAAATAATTGTTGTGACCAGAATTATCTCATAACTTACCTAAATTTTGCCATTAAATTGGGGCTACATGATTTTGAGGTTAGCCTAAAAAGAACTAGATTTCCCTTGATATATAGATCTGACGGGATTGAAGATCAACATTAGTGAAGATATCAATGTACTAGAGCACTAAATGTGATAGTAAGTGTGATGAGATAAAAAAAAATTTGTTCCAATAACTTATCAAGTGTCAACTTTTGGTCCTAAAAATTTTAACTCTTTGATTTTGGTGATATAACTTTTTAGGTTGTCCAATTTTAATCTCATTTTCACCGAAAAAGTAAAAATAACATTATTTTTGTCAGAATTTGAGACTTTTTGGTGATACCCTTGTTGATATTTTTTTTTCTATTTTGTATTTTTTTTTCATATTACTAAAATACTAGTAAAAAATAATCAATTATTATCAAGTATGTCGAAAAGTTTCAAATTCAATCACCATATGTACCATGGATGACAAAAAATAGCGTTCTTTTTACTTTTTTGACGAAAATGAGATCAAAATTGGACAACCCAAAAGGCTACGAGACCAAAATCTAAGAGTTACGATTTTTTTGGAACAAAAAACAGACACTCCATAAGTTATGGGCCCAACAAACTTTTTTTCTCGTATATGTTATTGTCATTTTTACAATAATGGTTATAAATGCACCCTAAAATAAAAGATATATATATATATATCTTTTTAGCTATTAAAATTGATCTTTTATAAATAGAGGACCTCCTCCGTGATTGTAAAGGATCTTGAAAAATTCAAATGTTCCTCACCATAAAAATAGAAGACCTCCTCCCTCATTCTCGTATTTTGTCTTTTCACTTATTTTATTATTGTTTGTAGCCCGTTTAATATCCATCTTTTTTTTTTTTTTTTGGAAAAGACAAATTTTATTGCAAATGGAGTACAAGGAGTACTCAAACCCTTACAATGTCAGGTGTTGTTCACAACTATATAACCATCAACTTAACCAAATTACAATACTACAATTTCAAAAGTACGAATTTACCCTACTCTTCTTTGAGCACTTAACCATCCCTAAAAATCCTATAAAATGGTTAAAATAATAATATAAGGATAAAACTATATATTTTTATGAATATATATATAAATTAATAATTTTATTGAAGTGTGCAAATACTATAGGATGATAAAATATGAGGGGGTGTTTGGTATGAAATTTTTTCAATAGTGATGAGAATTACGATATATATGTATTAATTATAGTAGATAATGAGAATAAATGAGGTACATAGCATTGTTTTTTCTCTTAAATAAGGTAATCACTACCCCATTAATTTGATTACACTCTTCTCATCCTATAATCATCCTCTTCAATCAATCCCCTATACCACCACCTAACATTTTTTTTTTGTCCACTTTTTTCAAAATTGGAGCACAACACTAATAATGTAATCATTATGAACACAAACATTAATTCAACATAAGTAATGATAAAAAAAGAAAATAAAATTCCATTCCTATTATTATTGAATAATTTGAAACAAACACTCCATAAATATGCAAGTTATCTTGGAATGTACATTTTAATAAGAAAAATTTTGAGAATACTGAAAAAAAATTCAAAAAAAGGAAGTAAAAGTGGACACGAAATATATGCATTAAATATAGGAGGAAGTATATGCGTAAACGGTAAAAAACTGAGTGAAATCTGTTGCGTTTGTCTTTCTCTTTATTTATTTTTGGTATTGTTAATTCATTTTGTTTTTTTTAGAAAAAGACAAATGTGAATTGCAAACAAATTAGAATTGCTAAAAAAAAAGAAGTAAATAGTTGAATTAATATAAAGAAAATATTACTAATTGATGCAAGATTTTATTCGGTGGTTCAGTCATTAAATTTAAGTGGAGTATAAATTTTAATGCCTTTCTTATTTGACGTAAGATTTTATTCTTATGCCAAACCTGCTGCCTATCATAGTCTCATTAAATCTCTGAATGACGACATTTTGTCAATATCTCTTTTTGCCAATTTTGGTGATAATTTTCATTTAGACAAGGTTAGAATCCTGACAAATTTGGCAGGTCCACCGTTGGACCTTCATTTTATGGAAGCGTGTGCCATGTGTTTTCCGGCTATTGGATTCTCTAATGTCTAATCCCGACAGCAATGTTTGTTTGGAGATTATGAAGCATTTATTTTTTCAAATTTTATTTTTCTCTTTGGGTTTTTAACAAGTATTTGTGAGAATAAAAATAATTATAAAGTAATTATAGTCATTAATTAAAAATAAATTAATGATATTATTTTTCCTCTCAATTAAGTAAAATACTCTCTCCGTCAATGAAAATTTTGTTCACTTGTTTGCACGTGATCTAATGCGATACGTCGGAGAATATTACGGGATATTAAGAGGGATCTTTTGAATAAAGAGAATATTATGAAAAGTACATATGACATATTTTTGTAGAATGGAGGCGATAGCACATGCATCAGCTTCACAAAATGCGCAATAGGAAAACATCAGACACTTGACTTCAAAGACATTCGCAGTACGAGTATTGCTCAATGTATTGAGACGATACGCAAATAAAAATTTTGGAGGAGTATTAAAATAACTATAATTAATTATTTAATAATGATAATTATTAAAATCAAAATCGTTTAACTCATCAAAACCAAAGAGCCCATCTTTTATATTTGTGTGGACTCATGAAAACCATCACTATACACAGTGGCGACTGTAGGTGGTGTCACAGTGGGCAAAATATGATATGTGTATGAGAGTGTAATGGTTGTGGATGGAACTGGCGGTTCCGAAGCATCGTCATCCGAAGCGGAAAGGAGTGGCGACGAATTCCAACGTCATGCGACCCTTTTGTGACGGTTAGGCTGATGATGGAGGTTGTAACTGTTGGTAGTTGTGGCGGTGATCATCAAGACTGTCAAAACTAGTGATGGTGGCGGTACGAGTGTTGGTGTGAACATGTCTCGTTGGGAGTAACTGTAGAAAATTCCATCTATATCAGCCTCTAATTGAGACCCGAGAAAATCAAAGTCCTCCCCCTTAACATAATTTCGTGACATCATTGATAAATTCACAGAATTGTATAACTCTAATTATTAACTGGCCCAACGAAAGAGCGATACTATCATAAATCGATCCATTGATTCATCTTTGAATATCGGATGATTATGACTTTATGATTAATATGTCAATTCTGTTGATTCATTAGAATGCCGAAAAACTATAATTAAAACACGTGATAAAAGAGATAACTCGATGTCACAATAATATTCCAATAACCAAATTCAACTACATTACAATGATCTTGAGATACTAATTTATAACAACTAAACTTAGAGAATAAGAAACATATAAATCGTAAATATAATAAAAATTAAAATAAATTTCTAATGAAGGATAAATGTTAATATCAAATATTGATATTGATCTTCTTCCATATCTCCATCAGTCTCTCCCGATTCGAAAGATTCATCCTCGAATCTACGAGAATTTTCATCTCGAGCAAGATAATAGAGCCAATCGCACACTCATCTCTAGGAACAACAAAATTGAGAAACACTTCACACACTTGACTTCAAAAAGATCTGCAGTACGGATTAGACCCAAGGTCCTGAGACAATAAACAAAAGGAATTTTTTTAAATAATATTAAAAAAACTATCATTATTAATGTAATAGTGACAGTTAGTAAATGAGCACATCGCACGGTCATATAAGGGAGACGCCGATAAAGCTAGTGACTGTTCCACGATGATGGTATGATAATGCACTACTGAAACTAACATCGATTAGTAGGTAGGTATCGTGGTTGGTGGTCCTGGGCGGTAGCTGGACTGACTGCCTCTGAACGGTGAAGTTGGGGGCTTCACAGAAGTTGAGACCGGTAGGGCTTCTAGTGAAGATGGTGGTGGTGGCATTGTTGCAGCAGCCATCAGGACTGCCAACAAGAAGGATCGGGGTGGTAAAGGTACTAATGTGTATACAACTCGTCGGAGTAGCTGTTGAAAATTCCATCGATGACTGCTTCCAAGTGAGACCAAAAGAAATCAAATTCTTCCTCATTGAAGAGTGCATCGGCGACAGCATAAGACTGTAAAGGTAGACTCTCACGCCATACATGATTACACTTCGAAAACCTTTTTTTAATCTTCAAAACCACCTCTTCCCACATCTTGTTCTCTTATAACTTGTTCCCACTTTCAAACCTAAATATGTCTTTGGCAATTTTTGCTCCTTGCACCCCAACTCTTCAGCCATAACTATAATACTTTCTTGATTTAGATTTAGGCCCGTAATGGAACATTTATGGAAATTTACCTTCAACCCTGAAAGAAGTTCAAAATTCCGTAGAATACCTTTTAGCTTGTGAATATTCTGAAAATTCCCCTAGCAAATAAATTTGTGTCGTCTGCATATTGCAAATGCGATACTATAATTTTTTCCTCTCCCACCTCTGGCACTTCTAAAAGACCAATATCTATTGTCCTGTCAATACAAAGACTCAGTCCTTCTGCCACCATAAGGTAAAGAAAAGGTGATAATTAATGGATCACCTTGTCGCATACCTTTTTTCCAGTTTAAACTCGTCTGTTGGGCTCCGTATAACTAGTATTGAAGCTATCGCCAATGAAACACTAGCTCTTATCCATCCTCTCCATTTGTTACTGAAGTTCATCCATTTTTTCATCTCATCCAAGAAATCCCAAAACACTGAGTCAAAAGCTTTTGCAAAATCCGCCTTGAAAAATGTTCTTGGTCGCTTAAGTTTTTTTACTTCATCAATCAGCTCATTTAGAATTACAACTCCAACCATAATATTTGTGTCACTAATGAAAGCCGACTAATTTTTTGATATCAGACCAACCATTACCTTGCTTAATCTCTTAGCCAACACCTTGTCCAGAATTTTATAAATTGCACCAATCATCTAAATTAGCCTAAACTCGTCAAGCTCATTCACATTGTTCTTCTTTGGAATGAGGACAATGAAAGATGGGTTTAAGACCCATAACAATCTTGCTATGAGTGTGAAATTCCTCCATCATTCTCATTCTTAACCAAATGCCAATTTTCCTTGAAGAATCCAAACGAGAAACCATCCGGTCCTAGGCTGACGTTTACATCGCAAGCAGACACCGCCTCATAAACCTCATCTAGTGAAAAAGGGGCACATAAGAACTGATTATCACATTTATCCAGCTTTCTACCAAACTAAGTGTGATTCATCATCTGTCTCTCAATAGGGGAGTGACTGAACTGCTCTCTGAAATGCTCAAAAACTTCATGTTTCACACCTGCCACTAATTCCACCCATTTCCCTCTTACAAAAATTTCATTGATCTCTTTCTTTTTATATGATTTATTCACCCATTTATTGAAGAACTTAGAATTTACATCGCCCTTCCACCAGCCACTTTGCTTAAAAAAAAAATTGGAAAATCTGTCCTTCTTTCCACTGTAAGTCTTCAGCAAAAATCGTCGCTCGTCTTCGTGCCTCCAAGCTAAACGATTCATCAATTAAATCCCATTTTTCAATTTTCTCTTTTTTCTCTTCAATGCTTGTGTCCGTAGAACCAAAAACTTTTGTTCTCCATATCTTCAAATCTTGTTTCAATAATTTTAGCTTCTCCTTTAACACAAAACCTCCCCATCCATTAATCTGATAGCTTGCCCATTTTTCTTCCACAAACCTCTTAAAGTCTGGGTGCTACATCCACGCGTTGAGAAAACAGAACAGTTTTGGACCCTTCAACAAAGATAGGACAATGATCTGAAATGCTTCTCCTCACTCCTTTCAATTTAACATTAGTCCATTTCAAGAGCCACTCGTCGTTCACTAGTAACCTATCCAACCGACTTTTACATGATCCATCAGACCGATACCACGTGAACTGTTTGCCCAAAAGGGGTATCTTGAACAAATTTCCAGAAGCAATGAGGTTATTAAATGCCTCCATATCCCTTCTTTCGACTCCCTCCCTTCTACCAACTCTTTCTTCACTTGTTCGCACTGAGTTAAAATCTCCTATGATACTTACACAATTATTCTTCTCTACCTTCACTGTTACTAGAATGGTCTCCCATAAAATTTGTTTTTCCACAAACTCACAAGGTACGTACACATTTAAAATTGAACAATTCATGTCGTCCTCTTTGCAGTAGCCATTAACCACCAGAATCCCATTTGTATGCCAAGATCTAATCTTACAAAAAAATTATGTGTTCCATAGTGTGATGAGACCTCCCGCCCGTCCTTCTAACTCTCAATGAGCCCAATCAAAGTCATCATCCCTCCAAATCGATTTACAAGCGTATCTATCAACCTTTTTCAATTTCGTTTCCGGGAGACAACAAACCTCTAAATTCAATTTTTTCAACATCGCTTTTTTTTTTTCCTGTTCTTTTCCTCATTCTTCTTGCATTAAAACTATCGATATTGTCTTCTTTTACTTTGCGTTTTCTATAGTATTTCATATTTTTATTTGTTTCATAACAGGATGCAAATTTGTTTATTTTTTAATAGAAGACTTAATTTTAGAGGGATAAATTTGGAAAAAATTGTGTAAAAGTGAAAAACTTATTAAAACAAAATTTAAGCTCAAAGAACAACAAATAATCTAAACCATGTAAAAAATGTTAATCCTATAAACAAATTAAATACATTTTCAGTGACTGTGACAAATTTCAACATTTTCTAAAGTGATTGGAAGATGATCTTTGCTTGGACATTAGTTGTTGAATGGTCAATATCATGCACAAATACAATTACGCAACAATAGTAACACTTCATGATTGTGGTGCAGAAATTGCATTTAACTAACACTATTCATAACAAAATTAAGATATGCAATTATAACAAGAAAAAAGTTGCGTGCTATGATGCTCTTGTTTTATAAAAAAAACAAAATATTTTAAATAAAAAAGTTTATGAAACATATATCATCGTCACTTCAGTGAATAGAATCAGAATTAAATTGTGCAGGTTAACTTTATTTAGCATATTCTGTAATCTGAAACATTCATATTTTGGATTTTAGTAAAAAAAAAAAGAGGATTTTCTCTATCTTCAATTTTAATAATATATATATATATATATATTTATTCTACCAATTTTTAGGAGATTTTGGTTATAGGAATTGGACACTTATAAGGAAATAGATTTCGTGTAGGGTTCAATTATCGTCTAAACTCCATGCATTTGTTGTAGAGAACTGCTTCCCACCTATTGTTAATTTAAAACTAAGTCTTTCTTCCATGCTATGCATGTATTGAATATTAAATACAAAATTATATAAATAAAATTTGTAATATATGTTTAAATTAAATAAAAATAAATTTACAAAATATTTTATATAAAATATTTATTTACTGATTAAAATAAATATAATTTTATTTTATTTTATCAATCAACCAATTAATTTATTAAATTTTTTTATCATTATTGTTATTCTTTAAAATAAAAAGATTATATTGTATATGAGTGCATTAAAATATTTAATCAAACATAATTTTAAGTTATGTACTAAAATTAAGAAATTTGATCTTATTTTGATATAATTTATATAATCTAAGAAAAAATGTTTATTTAATCATATACTTAAAGTTAATAAATAATCATTTTTAGAATAACAAAACATAGATTTAGAATTTTATTTTAGTTTTAGATGTGCAATTTATATGCTAAATTAAATATTTTAGAGGATAAATAATTTGATAATAATAGTGTATTAAAAATAGATTCAAAATTAATTTTTAAAAAAATTAGAATTTTTTAGAGAGTGTGACTCACTATTGCATCACAAAACAAGTGCACTTCACTTGCTCCACTAAGTACTTATATATAGATATAGATTTGACACACTAACTAAAAAATTCTCACTTTTAGAAAAAAAATTATAACATCTTCCATAAAATTAAATTGAGTAAGTCTCCTGTGCACCAGTTGCACGGTGCAACTCTAGTTCATTTTTAAAAAGTTAAACAGTTTATAACTGAAAAGTTAAACAGTTTATTACTGAAAAGTGTATATTTCGTAGTTTAACTTTTCAGTAATAAACTGTTTAACTTTTCAGTTATAAACTGTTTAACTTTTTAAAAATGAACTTGATTTGCTCCGTATAACGGTGCATACAAGACTAATTCAATTAAATTATCACATTTATCTAAATATATTATGGCATGCTATTGTAACATTGTCACGTTTTTAATTTGATCGGTCTCATGGTAGAGGAAGGTGTGCGGTAAATAAAATAGGAAGATGAAACATAAAATTGTAGGGAAAAATGAAAAACATTAGTAGGACGACACCATGTGTCTTTCCCTAGATCCTCACAATTTGGAACCCACTCTAGCTGCAGTTTCAACCCATACCCCACCTTTTTCAGAATTTTCTCCATTTTCACGTAATTTTCACACCCCATATTCTTATTCGTATCACTCTCTCTAATATCAACATCCTCCCACCATTGGAGAGAGAGAGAGAGACGTACCCAAAATGCAACTGATTACGCGACAAAAACAGGTGTCAACGTCTTGTTAAGACATGAGTGTTTATTTACTTTAATTTCAAAATCTTCATGTCTACCCCATAGTCACTAATACACTCGATTGCATATCTAAAAATATATATTTATTTCCTTTCGAAAAAATATATATTTATATAATTTTTACATCATCGTCAATAAAGGAACCCTCTAGGAAGCCCCATCTAAATAAATTAAAATAGAGGGGCATCAATTAGGTGAAAAAAATAATCATAATTTTCTAGTTGCTTTCGGAATAGCGAGCATTAATTTGATGACATAATAGTCATTCTTTTGCCAGTTGCTTTCAGATCCTGGTCACACCTCGTGGCATTTAATGTGTTGTTTTTTAATATATCATGTGTTGTTTTTTTATAATCGGCAAGAAAATAAAAATAATAATAAGTTTTGCCAGTTGTCGAGGTCAGAAGTTGATCGTGGTATTTCATGTGATGAGTTTGTTGTAATAAAGGTCATAACAATTATCTCCTCCTCCACCACCACGTGATTTGTGCTCTTCTTTTCGTAATAAAAGCTCCCTAAATCCTCCTCCATTTTTGCCTTCTTCATCATCTTCACCGCCTCCATTTTATACTCTCTCACCGACACCTCATTCTTCCTCTCAATTAATTTCTTGAAATTCAATCAATGGCTTCAATTCTTCGATTCAGAAAGCTCTGTTTTCTGGTGCCGACAAGGGTTTCCTCACACCAAGACAGCAACACAAAAGCTGAACCCAAAACCGACGAGAAAAGAAAGAAAGTTGGCAGAGAATGGAGGTGCATCGACACGTGTTGCTGGACGATTGGATGCTTGTGCACCACGTGGTGGCTTCTGATGTTCCTTTACCACTGTTTCCCGGCGAATTTGGCCGGACTTCAGGCGCCGGAGCCGCCGGGGCTGAGGCTGAAACGCCATGGCCTCACCGCCCACCACCCCGTCGTCCTCATCCCCGGCATTATCACCGGCGGCCTCGAGCTCTGGGAGGGCCGCCCGTGCTCCGAGGGCCTCTTCCGGAAGCGACTCTGGGGCGGTACATTTGGTGAAATGTTTAGGAGGTTTGATTAACCAAGTGTCACTATTTTTTCCTTTAAAGTAATAATACATTCACTGTCAGTTAGTAATACTGAGTGTGTTGATTGAAATTAATTATAATATAGACCCAAGTGTTGGTTGGAGCATCTTCGTTTGGACAACGAAACCGGGCTGGATCCGCCTGGAATACGGGTTCGGGCTATTCCAGGACTCGTTGCAGCTGATTATTTCACCCCAGGTTACTTCGTTTGGGCTATGCTTATAGAGAATTTGGCGCACATTGGGTACGAGGACAAGAATATTTATATGGCTGCTTATGATTGGAGATTATCCTTTCAGAACACAGAGGTAATATTCAGCATGAAATATAGGCCTTATTGAAACATTATATATTGAGAAATGTGTGATTATACATGCGTGTTAGTATTAGTATTATAGCATAGTAGCAATGGTGATAGTAAGAAATGTAATTGTTGGTTGAGCAGGTGAGGGACCAATCTCTGAGTAGATTGAAGAGCAAAATAGAGCTAATGTACGTGACGAATGGGTACAAGAAAGTGGTGGTGGTGCCGCATTCAATGGGCGTCCTCTATTTTCTCCACTTCCTTAAATGGGTGGAAGCCCCTCCGCCCATGGGCGGAGGCGGCGGCCCTCATTGGTGCGCCAAGCACATAAAATCGGTCGTCAATATTGGTCCCACATTTCTAGGTGTTGCAAAGTCCGTGAGTACAATGTTGTCCTCTGAGAACAAAGATGTTGCTTCTATCAGGTCTGTGTGTGTATGTATACATCATCACATATTGTGCTCTACTCTACCGTTACTCATCATTGATAGTGTTCAATTATGCAGAGCTATGGCTCCTGGTCTCTTGAGTTCGGAGATGTTCGACTTTCAGGCTTTCGAACATATGATGCATGTGTCGCGAACATGGGACTCTATCCTCTCGTTGGTACCTAAAGGAGGGGAAACCATTTGGGGCAACTCAGATTGGTCTCCAGAAGAAGGTCTTGTATGTGATCCAGCAGCAGCAGCTACCACAAAGTCTGAGGGCAACACTACTGATGGTATTAAAGGTTTTCAACTACAAGAATCCACAAAGCATGGTCCTATTGTCACTTTCCAAAACAAGGTATCAGATACTCATATATAGGCTTATTTATGGGAGTCCAGAAAAAGTTACAAATCCTGTAATAAAATAGCAAGATTCAAGACTCTAATCTTGATCGAACTGGATTTGGTACAGGAATATGTGTCATTGGCCAATGCTACTACTCCTCCACAGGCCCTTGCGTCCTGTGCAAAACCTTGGACAGAATATGATGAAGTGAGCCCTGAGATGATCAATAGAATTGCTGAAATGAAAGCATACTCTGCAACTACCTTAATAGATCTTCTCCGAACTGTCGCCCCAAAGACGATGGAAAGGGCTGAAGCTCACTTCTCACACGGAATAGCAGACAATCTTGATGATCCCAAATATAACCATTACAAGTACTGGTCGAATCCACTTGAAACCAAGTAAGCATCGACCCGAATGACAGAAATATAATGCCCCATTTCCCCAAAGCGTAATATTATGTTGGGTTCCATATTAGAACACTATTTGTTCTCATTCCTGTGTCTGGTGATATTCAGGTTACCTGATGCCCCAGAAATGGAGATCTTCAGCCTATACGGAACTGGACTTCCGACAGAAAGATCATACGTGTACAAACTGTCACCTCGCGGGAAGTGCAGAAGCATCCCTTTCCAGATCGACAGTTCAGCTGATGGGGGCCAAAATGGGTGCTTAAAGGGAGGAGTATACTTTGTGGATGGAGATGAAAGTGTACCAACTTTAAGTGCAGGTTTCATGAGTGCCAAAGCATGGAGAGGGAAAACACGATTCAATCCTTCAGGAATTGCAACCTACATCAGGGAGTACAAGCACAAAGCACCAGCAAAATATTTTGAGGGAAGGGGTTTAGAAAGTGCAGGCCACGTTGATATATTGGGAAATGCAGCCTTGATCGAGGATGTATTGCGTGTGGCTGCTGGTGCATCTGGTGCCGAGCTGGGAGGAGATAGAATCTTTTCAGATATCATGAAAATGTCAGAAAAAATCAATATTCACCTCTGATTCTGTGTTGGTTTGAACCGCGAGCTAGGACCTTCAGAGAAACTAGAAAGCAAGCAAAATCCTGAAGGCCAAACAAGATGTTTTCAGCATCAACTGAGGGGGAAAGGCTTTGTTCCTAGTGAAGGGTAGTGGATTTCCTAAGCATTAGTTTTCATTCTCACTTGAAATCAAATGAATAAAGTCAACATCATGTAACAAAGAGAATAAGTGATCAGAGAGAAAAAGTCTCCCTTTCAATTTTGTCAATTTGATGATGTCTTGCAACAAAGCAGAGTGTGAAATTAAGATGCTGAGTTTCTTACAACTTTGAATCCAAATTAATTACTTGAGGAATCACAGGGGAGAAGACAATATTCAGTCTTGTTTCATTAGACACAGAAGCTACTGCATGACATTACCCTTGTTTCAAGTGGCCAACTATAAGCTGCTTATACAAATCCCAGCTAGATGTTGACATTCAACTCATGGCAGAAATATTAACCTGCATGGTATCTTAAGAGGGGAAACAAGGTGTACAAAGTAAGTCCACCCCAAATTTAACAACAATAGAGCATAAGTAGAGTCAAAATGAATGCCAAATGCTCATTCTGTAAATACATTGTCAACTAGAGGCACGAGGCGCGTAAGGCTCAAGGGTTTACGCCTTGAGGGGGCTGCATTTTCTGAGGCGGACGCCTCTATGCGCCTTTTATACTAAGCCTCAAGCTCCTATGCGCCACTTCAACTTTTCATATCTTCCCGCCCAAGGAACATGGTTTGTGTACTATATTTTAAAATTAAAAACCGTTGTTGACAAAAATAACTCGACAGGAAACAGAGACTAAGTTCTAAACAAGAAAACAATGTTTAATTTAGGCCTAGGGGGTTCAAGGGAAAATTAATAAAGAAGAAACTAAGAAACAACATTACTGCCACGCACGCAAGGTTCTTTTACCCCTTCTATTATTTTGTATCTGCTGCTTTTTTTTTTTTACTTTAACTGAGTTTTGACGCTTTTTTATTTTAGTCATATTAACTTTTTTATTTTGATTTTCGTTCTATAACTTATATAGTTTTTATTTTTTTTCCTATGACCTGCAATAGCAGATACCTCGGGGTAAAAGTGACTTAACCGCTATTTTTTTAATTAAAAAGTAGGCAATTAGAGCAATTTGTTGATTTAGGGGCATAAAAGCAATGTGGTCTTATTCTTTTAGTTTATTTTTTATTAAATAAATCCATTTGAAAGTGTGAAAACTTAGAACATACAAAAAATGTAATTTAAAAAAAAAAAAGACAAAGCAACACATTCAAACAATAATCTCACGACATCCCCATTCATGTACATTCAATCCTCCAAAATCTCCAAATCCTCACCGTTCATCATCTTAATACTCAATGAAGACTCTATAAAATTAAAATGAAGGTTATAAAATTTGATAAAGAGGAAGTTTGTGAGGGACTTGAGTACAAAATTGAAGAAAAGATTAAGACAGGTGAAGCAAATTTTCTTGATAGAAATGTGCATGCTAATGACATTGATAAGAAACAAATTCAAAGTATTCAAGTCTCATCGTTCTATTTGACTTTTCTATTATTTTTCATTTTACATGTTAATGCAGGTCGCATGACTAAAAACAAAAAATATTTAAGTTACAGGATAAAAATTAAAATTTGAAAGTTAAGAGGACCAAAATAAAAAAGAAGTAAAATTACAGGTTGAAAAAAATAATTTCCCCAGACCATTACTCAATTAAGATTACTCATTACTTTTCAGGATTAAAAATTTGTAAGTCCTATAACTTGTTGAATTTGGTCCACATGGATTATAAATTTTGATATTGGTCCTGTAAGTTTAAAAATATTTTGATCTTGTCCTTTTACAAACTTATGGGACCAAAATTATGAACCAAATAAATAAATTTTAAAGGGTAGGTGTAGAGCAACAGAAGAGTTTTTATGACGGGAAACCCTTAAATGTTTAGTAAAGGCAAAATACTAAGCCGATCCAAATACAACACATGCCTAAACACAGTAAGAAAGCCATACTTCAAGTCTATCAGAGACAAAGAACTCGTAGCCTAGCAAAGACTGTAAAAGTACACATATGCACACGTCTGAAACATGGACGTGGGGGCCCTATCAATGACATATGCTAAAGAAGGGAGAAAAAGGGAAATAAAGAAGTAGTCGTTCCTACCTGGAAGCATTGCAACAGTGATCCAACAGTTTATCAACATCCTCTTCACTAACGCTGTAGTCTTCCGTGGATTTAGTGTTCTTTACACTATCATCCAAAGATTTCCAGTGGGTCAAGATATTGGAAATTCTTTTCATCTATGAAGGAAGTTAAGGAAACAAGGTGACAGATAAAATTAAATATACTAAGTCATGTGAATAAGCGTACATTGAAGGATACAGCAATAAGCCTAGCATCAGTTTGTGTGCCCAGAGTATTTGCAGTTTTGGTTTCTAAATGGTCCAATGGGCAGGCAAGGAGTTCGTCTTCAATCAGGTCCGATTTGCTTGCAAGAATTGAAACAAGAAACTGAAAATTCAATGGGTTCATATCGTTTTCCTGAATCCGAGTCAATATTCTTGCTATAATACTCCAAATTGCACTCCGAGCTTCAGTGTCATCAGAAGCAAATGGGAAAACATCAAAAAGACCCTGCAAGAAATTCAGGTCTGACACAACCAAGTTGCTCAGCTGATGCTTTTAACTAAGGAACACTGCAGAGAAGTAGCAAGAAAGTTTTCTAGTAAGAAGTATGGGTAGTTTACCTTGTGATAACTCAGAAGCCAAATTTGCTGCATCGGTGAGAATGTTTGCCATCAGCACAACAGCTGTTACACAAGAACTAGCAACCTGCAGGGATGGGTGACCATTTGACATGAGAGAATATTTTGTAAAAACAAAACAAAAAGGTGTTCTAGGAGTCTCCAATGTAATCCAGATCAATGAAACTAAGAAATTTTACGGTAAAGGAAACAACATCCGATGAGACCAAACTGAATAACCTTTGATTCAATGAAGATTTAAAAAAAGAGGCAACAATTTTCAAAGCACATAGGCAAAGATGCATAAAGATTTCAGAGTAAACTGGTAAAAAAAGTTGGTGATATTTTGTTCCGGATACAGAATGGTCAGATAGCAGTACATCAATCTCACAAGTGTTCCTGGATAAAAATTGATGACTAGTTGCATGTAAACAATAATAAATAAGACTATATTGTTTAGTAATGTGAGCGGAAATGCACACTGCACTTTACTACATACATGGAATGTACATGATTGTAGAGTATACCAGGAATCAGCACAGTTAGGTGCCAAGTGGAACACAGTAGGCCAGACAATTGCATGAAGTGTTTTACAAGTGTAGCATACTTCAAATTTGTCAGGAAGTTTGATCAGCTCTGTTACTAAATGTACGAGCTCATTATTCAGACATATTTCTTCTGAATAGTTATCCAGACTGTTTTTACTGGAATAGCATACCTCAAATTTGTCAGGAAGCTCGATCAACTCTTTTACTAGTTGTACAAGCTCATGATTCAGGCATATTTCTTCTGAATAGTTATCCATAGTTGAGAGAGCTTCAATTGCCCGAAGAATCAAATCCAACACACCATACCTGATCAAGTTTCATTCACGTAACAAATTTATAATCACCTCTAGTTTGGATGATCAATTAAAATAAAATCAGCAAATACTTGTATGTATGAAATAAGCATATATATGCTCCTTAAAGCCAACATACTACAGAAGGGGTAAGTGTACTAATCCTTGAACAATTCACCTTTTTGAATGATTGATTAAACCTTTATTTTTTATTCAAAGAAAACTGAATATTTTAATTCTATTAATTCCCCACTTTTGATATAAACCATATTATTCTTAAAAGAAGAAAGGAAACACAGAGAAACATTTCATTTAATATTGGTTATAGTTCATTAGTTTCAAGAAACTTGGTAGAGAGCCAAGAGCATAAGGTATAACTGTCATTGCATAGTGCTAATGCGTCAAGGCGTGAACCTGGAAACAACAGAAGTATTGAGCATCAATCAGAACTTTGACATGGGAAGTTGACAGAGTACAAGTCAATAGTCATTTTTTTAAATGCAAATTTTAAGCACAAAAAGTTGAAGAAAACCTTATAAAAAGTTCTTTAGTCATAGATTCATGATGTTACCCTTAATAATAGTGTTAGGAATATAAGCTAGGGAGCCCTAACTTAACCCAAAATCATGGTCAAAGGTGAAGGATTGACTCTCACTTATATACCCATCCACA
>JAPKLY010000773.1:18776-38691 GCA_026898435.1 Prunella vulgaris | reverse complement strand
TGGGATCGTAACAAATAGGGCTTAAAACAATTGCACCATTTCCTGAAACATCAATATGTGACCTGTTCCAGCTAATAGCACAAAAAATTCCAAAATATTCGCATGATTTCAGAGCATCTGAATGTAAAACTCAAGTACTCAGCTCTCATTAGGCAAAAGTAGCTATACCTCTCGGGTATTCTTTCTTCTTTTAATTTGCTCATTTCGAAGGCAAAGAGTTTGATCAGGAGACTTGAAAGACCCAACTTCAATAAAGGTGGAAGAAGAATTGCTGCTACTTCCTGTTGACTTTCTAAAACAGCCAAGAGTAAACCTACACTCTGAAAATAGAATAAGAACTTGAGGCAATGGTAGAGTAAGTTCTTAATAAAACTGCCTGTAAAAATCTAAAAGAAATAGAATTGGTAAATTATTAAAATGATGAGCTCCCAAAAGTGATTCGCTCACTTGAGCTCCATAAAGTCAAATTAGACATGCTATAATCATAATAGTATTCTTGTTTCTATCTATCTTGACTCACAGTAGAGAGAATCACATGTCTCTCCAAAACAGATGGACAATAACAGTGTTACGGGCCAGTAGTCTAGCAACTAGGTGAAACTATCAGTCTTTGATTTTTATTGAACACCCTATATTATTCCTTCCAATCTTCAATAATTTTATTTACCAATTCCTCCAAGTTATAATAATCCCAATCTAGTGTATGTAATTATACTTAAACCTAACTAGCTTCAATTTATCAAGCAATACTTCGTGACAGTCATGCAAAATTAGAACACTTGCTAGTTTGTGCTCAAACCTTAATGTAGGAACATCAGACAATAAACCATTATGGTATGCATTACTAGTTATTTTCAAATTAGCTATAATTAAATGGAGATTGAACCATGGAACTGTCATTTTTACCCTTTCAATGAGAAGTGGATTTAGAGCATTTTCAATAATCCAGAGAGTGCGGGAGAGAATCTGCTCAGACTGCAATGCTTCTGCCCAAGTAACACCTTCATCGCCTTGAAGACACAAGCTTAACACCCTATGATGACAAATTACCCACAGCCAGCTTAGTGCACTCTAA
This sequence comes from Prunella vulgaris, assembly GCA_026898435.1. Lineage (NCBI taxonomy): Eukaryota > Viridiplantae > Streptophyta > Magnoliopsida > Lamiales > Lamiaceae > Prunella > Prunella vulgaris. The sequence continues at coordinate 37,616 of JAPKLY010000773.1, read as the reverse complement.
GTCGCCTTTAATCAGTCGATATTTCAGTGATAGTGCTAAGTGAATATGCACAACACAAATGAACAGAGTGAAGGAAGCGTAAATATTTAGAATTTACTCTCATTTAGATTGCATATGTCTCATAATTGCATCTGGAAAATACAATTCATCAAATTAAAAAATATATCAATTATATAAAGATAGTAAGATACACTAACTAATATACGACTGAAGCTACATAGATACACAAATGGATTTATAAACTCATCATTAAGAATTACGATGTATGTTTTACTAATGCATTGTATCCTCCAACTGAAAGACATGAACACTTAAGAGATTATTGGGCAGAAGATTTGTTCACTGATTGAAGATATCATTCTGCATTTCTAAACTTTGGAACTAATCAGCACAAAAGATCAACTAAGCTGATCGAGCTAAACAGCAATTTCAACACTCATTGCAAAGAGAAAGGAAGTACACAACCAAGCTAGATTTCATATTCTTATGTCTGCACTACAGCAATAAATTACCTGAAGGCTTCACAAAGGCAAGGTACATCATCAAGAAGCAATTGCTCCACTATGGCTGCAATCAATCCATTGACAGAGGCTATTTGCCTTCGTTGGCTTTCATGGCAAGCAAGGTTTCCAATAATTCCTAGACTAATCTCCTGTAACACAAAAAGCACCTTCAGAAGATGATCTGATTGACTCCCAGAAACATGATGTATGCTTCAATAAGTATTAATATATCAAATTAACTGTAAACATGTATGCTAATCAAAGAGGGACTTACAGTAGTACGTGTGGATTGAGAAACCACAAGATTGGCCAAAAGTACGTCAAGAATTAAATTTTGAACCTACATATGTATTCAATAATCTTACATCAAACTATGTGAGAACCTTCAAAAAAACAAATAAAAAGTTCAAATTCTAGCCTTAACAGATAGATGTCACATCCATTGTTTCTTCTGCTTTGACGGTAACACGTCAGAAAGAAATATTATTTCAATTTTCAAGTTGTTGTTCCATCATCATCATCATCATCATAATAATAATAATAATAATAATAATAAGAGATCAATGGATATGCACGCACACAACCACCTCTAGGCTCTAGATTGATGTTTTTGCAACAGAGATTCTAGAAAATTAGAGTGAACAGCTAATTTGATGGTATTCAATAATTTAAAAAAGAAATTACATATTTAATAAAGATGACAAGTACCATGAATTGGGCATGATCTTCACTTGCAGCAAGGTCCCACAAAATGCATCCACAGTCCTCCCATGTTTGTTCTCCTGCTGATCCACCTTCAATTTGATCATTTTTGGGTTCTTGTTTGTCCAGTTTACCATAATTTACAGAAGATGCCACCGCTTCAGCTTCTCCTCCATTCTTAATTGACTCTGTGGTGTCCTCGGTTTTGCCTTCAGCTTTTAGTTCTTCATGATACAAACCACTACCAATATCATGTTCACCACCTTTAGCATCTGAAGGCAGAAGTTTCCTTATCAAAGATATCACATAACTGGGATCCACCGTGGTTGATATGTCAAATGACTGCACAGTAAAATTTCAGCAGTATATCCATAATTAATTAATAAAATACCATATAACATCGAGGGGCACAATCTAAAATACAAGGAGTCAAATAACTCTTGAACTAGAGTTCTGACCTTAAATAGATTTCTATTTAGATTTCTAATCGAACACCAAAAACTACGTTCACGCGTTGGATCAAAAAAAAAAAAAAAGAAAAGCAAACGACTCTTTTGACTAACAACCCAAAACAAATTATCACTAACCTACTCATTGGTTTTTAGCGCCAAACCAATACACATACTAATGATTAAAGTTTCTTAAATAAAACTAAATTTAGTAAAGCCGTTCTCTGTTAGTCCATTCATCAAACACTTGGAATGCATGACCACAAAATCAGAATGGACAAGCCTTCCGTGCAAGTACGAATAAACTTTATCAGACGATGTGTTATGCCGGAAAACACACAGAAACAGATGCAAATGGAATGGAAAAAATGTAACAATTAAACAGAGATAAACACACACAAAAATGATGAAATCATGGATATATGGATAATACCTCATGGGGAGGGGCAGGGGGATGATGAGAAGGCGGCTGCTGCAATTCTTGTTCGTCTTCTTCGTTCTCTTGGGGAAAGGAATTCGACATATTTGCAATCAGCTTTAGGATGTTGTTATGGTTCCCTCGTTTCTATTCAAAGTTTCGCGCTGTTTTTTTTCGTCTAATTTGAGCTTAGATTAAAATTTGAGTTCGACTACCCAAATTCCTCTAAAGATACTCCAGTCACTTAAACATGTCATATTTAAAATGAAAATTTAATCTAAAATACTAAATATATTTTATATTTTATTGTTTTTTTTAATTAAGTCTTCATCTCTAAAGTTATATTAATGCTCCACTTTTAGACTATGCATAGTCGTGCACTTAGTTGAAAAATCGATGGATTAGCAGAGAATAGCTTGGAAATCTCATTAGAAGTAAAACTCAAATGTTGGAAAATCTTGAATTTGGGTTTAAGGTTGTTCAAAAGAACTCTAGCCCTGTATTTCAAGATTTTCTCCAACTGGACATTTGAAAACTCATTTTCTTTCAAGAACAATAGTACCAATTCAACATTTTCTAGTTTTTTAACCTGAGATAACTATGAGGCAAATCGTGGAGATATAGTAGGAGATAAACCGAATTTTTGCCTCAAGATTTCGAAAATAATTGGTTGTTATCCAGGAGTTTTCCTTTAATGGAAGTAGAGAGAGATTGGGGATGATGGAAAGAGAGAGAAACAGGGGTTTTGCACGCAATTGAAGAGTGCTTTGAAATAAAAAATGTAAGATTTTTGCATACGAATGCAATCATGATTTTAGCTTCGCGTCCCCATTTATGTAAATTTAATTACATAATCCCTCCCATGCTCCAAAGAACATATAAATAATTTGCAGAAAACATGAAAAAGTATCATCGTGGATTTTCGTCTAGTTAATTTCTTCTAAAATTTGTTCGATTGCATCAGAAAAAATGACGATGCGAAGCTTTAATTCTCCATAGCAGAAAAAATGGCGATACGTTGCTTTCTTTCTTTTCAATTATGGAGCATTAATATAACTTGAGAGATATGAAAACTTAGTCAAAAATGAAAAAAGGTATAACGGTAAAATATGGGGTATGTTTAGTATTTTAGATTAATTTTTCATTTTAAATGGGGTATGTTTAGTGATTGGAGGTATGTATAGTGACACCCTTAAATTTTTGTACTAATTGTTTTTATTTTAATTAGATGGTTGTTTTCACTTTATTATTATTTTCCGGTTGCTAAAACGGGTTGGTGGGTCTGGCTTACACCCGCAAAACCCCGCCTTTTAGTAGGCGGGATGGATTGAAAATATAACGGAGTATAAAAACTTTAATCTAGCTCATTTAATAACGGACTGCAAGCGTCTCTTCTGATTTTTCTAAAAGAAATTATAAACTATAATCACAACTAAATTTATTAAATAAAATCACATAATTAATGTATAACTAAAATCTCACTACAAGACCACAAATTTCACAAAGTAAAGTTCATCAAATATAATACAAATCTTATACGAGAGTCACAAATCTCATACAATAAAGCTCACAAAATAAACTAATAATATTAAAACAAATTTAGCATAAGTCACAAAGTCTCTTAAAATTCATCAATCATTACATCATTTAAATCATGTTGGCGGCAGCAATTAATTACGATGGAGAGTCGAAGGGCTGCGTGAAGTGATGACACGATTAACTGTGGTGGTAACGATTTGGGGCATAGCTGCTAGGGTTTTTTTTAGAGGGGCACGATAATTTATTGTTTTGTTAAAAATAAATTTAAAAAAATAAAAAATGAAAATTTTAAATCTATGTATAAGCAATAAAATGCGTGTGCTGCACATTTTCCACTCAAAATTTTGTTGCGCGTTGAAATTTATTGCCTAAAGTTATTTACATATTTTTGTGGAAATCCGAATTGTTTTTCTTTTTATACATTTTTTAATTGTTTGAGGAGTATTTGTGTAAGTTTTTACTTGCGTGGCTAATTGTTATTGGTAAGGAATGCGACTTCTGAGTTCATTTGTTGTAAAATAAAAGTGATTAATGAAGTAAATAAACACGAGATTTGGTAATCCAGCTTGTCACAAGAACTACGTTTGGAGGCGACCTGGCCAGGAGATTATAACTGATAATCATGCGAATAGTTATGTGTACAATACATTAGGAATATACATATTTATATAAGAATACAACTCTAACTAACTCTAAAGCCCATTAGGCCAAAGAGCCAATAAACTTAACTAATTAGTAATATCCACAAAGGATAATATTTTATAACACTTCCCCTTAGATATTACAATTATAATTTTGAAGAATATGTTAGTTAACAAAGAAGAGTACAACTACTGATTTTCGGGATTAAATCTTCAGATTTTGAAGTTGATACTCCCCCTGAAGATAACAATTTTTCAAGTCGACGCATCCCAATCCCATGAACATATTTCTCAAAAATAAATGTAGGAAGGAATTTAGTGAACAAATCTGTAAGATTGTCACTTGAGCGTAGTTTTTATATAGTAATTTCACCAATCTTCTGGAGTTCGCAAGGACAAAAGAATTTAAGGAAAATGTATTTCGTCAAATTCCCTTTGACATAGTTATTACTCACTTGAGTAATACAAGCAGCATTATCTTCATGAGTTATAGTAGGAGTTATGTCATTAAAGGAATATCGTACGAATCGTAAATGTACTTTACTAATGAATTTAATCAAACACATTCTCGTGCAGTCTCATACAGAGCTACAATCTCTGAATGATTTGAAGAGGTGTTCACCATAGTTTGTTTAACATATCTCCATGAGATGGTTGTACCACCACAGAGAAAAACGTAACCATTATGAGATTTTGCATTGTGGGGAACAGACATATAACCAACTTCTGTATAACCTACTAATGTTTTGTCTTGGTTTCTTTGATAAAATAAATTAAGATCTTGTGAACCTTGAAGATATCTTAAGACAAGTTTCCCACCATTCCAATGCCTCCTTGTAGGAGAGGCACTGAATCTTGCAAGTAAGTTCACTGCAAAAGCAATATCCTGTATAGTGCAGTTTGCAAAATAGAGCAGTGCGTTATTGCGTTAAGATAAGGAACTTCAGGTCCTAATATCTCTTTGGTATCTTCTTTAGGTCTAAACAGGTCTTTTTCCATTTCAAGGAAACAAACAACCATTGGTGTACTTAGTGGATGAAATTTGTCCATATGAAATCTATCCAACACTTTCTTTAAGTAGGTTGATTGGTGTATAAGGATTCCTTCAAGGAGGTACTCGATCTGCAGGCCGAGACAAAACTTGGTTTTACCCAAAATTTTCATTTCGAATTCTTTTTTTAAGATTGAACTCGCTTCTTCAATTTCTTTCATCGTTCCTATTATATTTAGATCATCAATATATACTGAGATAATACAAAAACCATTGAGTGATTTCTTTATGAATACGGAAAGACTTCATTATTTACATATTCCTTATTCAGTAGGAATTCACTAAGTCGATTATACCACATTCGACCTGATTGTTTTAAATCGTATAATGATCGTTGTAGCTTTATATTAAACATACTACGATCTTCATTATTCCGCATCTGAGGAATCTTTAATCCATCAGAGATATTCATATAGATATCAGTATCTAGTGATCCGTATAAATATGTGGTGACTACATCCATTAACTGCATTTCTACGTTTAATTTTACTGTCAGGGCTATCAAAAAGTGGAATATTATTCCATCCATAACATGTGAATAGGTTTGATCAAAATTAATACCGGATCACTACGAAAACCCTTGAACTACTAATCTCACTTTGTATCTCACAACTTCATTATTTTCGTTTTGTTTTCGTACAAATACCCATTTGTATCATACATGAATAAAAATTTTAGGGGTACATACGATAGAACCGAATATTTTTCAATTATTTAGCAAGTATAAGTCCGCCTTGATTGCACGTCTATATTCCATGTAATAATGATTTCTAAGTTTAACGAGCCGAAGTACACTCCTTCAAATATAGCACACCATAAATAGATTGAGAATCAAATGAATTTAATTGAAAATGTGAAAAAATATTAGCCAGATCAGGATTTTGGTTTTAAAAAATAAAAACACAGAATTGTCACATCTAAAAAAAATTAAGATACCATGAATACAATCCTCCCAACAATTATTGTACAGTAAAGAAACGATGCGAGTTTAAATATACAGTTTAAGGTTCAGCAAAAATGATGTCAGAGAAGTCATGCACATGGCTGGTACCCTCCATTCTCCTGCATCTGATTAGAATTTGGGGAAGAAAAAAAAATCCTCAACGTACTCGAATGATTGATATTCGTCGAATGGGCCCAAAGGATCAAATCCTTCTATTGTTGTTTTACAGGGCTTGTCGTAGATTTGCCAGGTCCTGCGGTGACATCAATAACAATGTTTCCCACTCTAACTTCCATTGCCTCTCTCTCATCTTCCTCTCTCTTGTTTTCTGGACCACCATTGTCCGTGGCTTTGGGATTATCAGAGGGGTTGATCTGCCGAGGGCCTCCGCTAATCCACGGATGACTAAGACATTGTGCTGCTGTTAGCCTTTTCTCGGGCACAAAATCGAGTACCTGACCAAGGAAATCTGCCATCTCGCTTGCGTCCTGCTCACTGAACTCGTATTTTTCCATAAGAACTTTACTCAGAGGCCAAAATCTTAATCTTCTGATATGCCTCAGATCTCCGAATCTGTTGAAGAATTCACGGGAATAGCGCCCACCCAAGGCAACCTGTAGATATGTGATGGTACAGGGTGCTTAGAAATGCTGTACATATGAGTGTATTTGACCAAAAAGCTTGGGTGTAAATAGCACCACCCTTTTCAATTGAGGTTTAATAACGGGAACAGTGGTGGGCATGATTTTTAATTACAAGTAATATACCACTCACCTTGCGTGGCATCATCCCAAGAAGCTCCATCATCAGGGCCAAATGATCCTACAGAGTAGAAAGGAAGACAATAATATTAACAAACAATGAACTAAACATGAACGCAAGGAAGGAATATGATATTGATGTCTCATAATATACATGTCACATCATGAGTTTTGAGTGTGATTTAGACAGTGAACATAAAAGGAACATAGGGGGAAGGGAGAAGTGGGAGGTCAAGGACGAGAGATTCACTTCATAATATAGCTAATGCAAACTTGGACCAACAAATGGAAGTAACATTTCAAGCACATCCTGTATTTATGTATAGTTGACCAAGTCTGATATGAAGCTTGAGGGGGAAGGAGACACGGAAAAGGAAAATTGAAAAGGGGAAACACAAAATGGCATATCACCTCAACAAAATCAAGATATTCAATTAAGAGAATGCTTGGATATTACCAGCATGTTTACTGTTACGACATCAATATATTCATCATATGAAGAACTGATTAAACTGCTTGGCATAAGCTTGGAAACAAAACAAAAAAACAAGATATTCAGAGATTGTTAAAAAAGTTATTTAATTGGGCCACATCAAAGCATACAACCTTTACATTATTTGAGGCAAATATCTAGTAGTACTTTTGCCACAGAAACATCAAACTACAACTTAACTCGAATAATCAGCTTCCATGCTAAACACCCATTCAGAAGGTTTGATCATATTATATCTAACAACTAAGTAATTAGCATGCTATAGCCACTAATGTTGCATAATACTCCCTATGTCCCTAAACACTTTGCGCACTTTCCTTTTTGGTCTGTCCCACAACATTGCACACCCTATAAATGGAAATTACTACTTTAACTTTATCCTCATAATATTCACATAGTTACACAAAATGCCATTACTTTTACACTAAATCCAACCAATTTCATTATTTTAATAATATAACTTTACACATCACCCTCAATACTCTATTTTTTACAGACTTTTCTTAAAAAGTGTGTAAAAAGAGGTGTGCAATCTTTTCAGGGACGGAGGGAGTATTTTACTTCTGTTTGAGATTTAGGGATTTCTTTCTTAAATTTCCTATTTTCCATTTCTTTCCAAAAATATCATTAAAGAGATTCAATCAAGGCTCAAAATTTAATTCGCATTGACATGGGCATGAAAAACTTCTTTAACAGAAATTATTTCTGACCAAGTGGAAAGAGACACCAGTCATGCCTCCATCAGAAGCAAGCAGCCCATGCTGCTTTAGACACAGAATCGACTACAAACAGTTAGTGTCATGCGGGAGTCACTTCTTTATTAAAAAAGTTGGGTCTTACGAACTTCAAAGAAAGTGATTCCACACTGTTGAAATGAGTTTGCAAACAGGCCTACAATCTATAGTCCAGAGCAAAGAGCTTCATAAAAGGTAAAGCAGCTTAGCCGAACAGTATTGCCGTAAGTTCCAGGTTTTAATAGTCAAAATTGAAAAAATGGGGAACCCTTACCTCATCGCGGCCATAGTTGTCACCACTATGCGGATCAAAAAGAACATCTCCAGTGGCTAGCTCAAAGCAAATGCAAGCAAATGACCACATATCAGCTGATGTAGAGTATTTAGACCCTAAAATAACTTCGGGGCACCTATACTGTCTTGTTTGAATATCGCTTGTGAATTGTTTGTATGTCCAACAAGCATTTCCAAAGTCAACTAATTTGCATTTCAGTTCAACCTCAGCCAAGAGCTTCTTCCTTGCTGACCTGCTGCCTCTCTTATGGCCCTTCGCTCCTTGGGATGCACCATTTGCTACATCAGCAACTGAAGTATTTGGTTGCTCTTCATTGGACTCTCCATTGGGTTTATCATCCCTATGAGAATCTTCAGGACCACTTATTTCATTATCTGGCTCAGCTTCATCCTTCCCCGCACACTTCTGAGCTGCTCGTTTAGCCTTTTTACGGATTTTCTTTTTCTGGTTCTTAGTCAGATCGCCATATGAAACCTTAGCATCTTTAGACGCCTCAGACTCCGACGTTATCTTGCTTTTATTGGAAGGGAGTATAAGTGGTGCACCTGATCTTCTAGAATCTTTAGCTGGATCTATCATTGACAGAAGTAATATGTTCTCTGGCTTCATATCTGTATGTATAATGGATAGTTGACGATGCAAATAATCCAGTCCTACTAAAATGTGGAAACAAATTTCTTTAACCATGTGAAGAGGTAGCCCTCTGTAGTCTGAATACTTAATTAGGGTCAAAAGATTGTCACCCAGGTATTCAAAAACCATACAAACATGATTCCCATTAGGTCCTGAATGCTTGAAATGATCCAAAAGCTTCACCACACATTTCTCATCTTCCGGATCTCCCTCAGCAATCTGTTTTAAAATGGTGATCTCATCCATTGCTGCTTCTGTGTAATGTTGTGCACTCTTTTGAACTTTCAGAGCTACATACATCTATCACCAAAAATAAAATTAAGAGAAATAAATTGCCACCCAACTCACAAAAATCATTTAGCAAGTCATGTACTTCCATATAGACTCTTTTTCTCTCTCTCCCTTCCATTAAAAACACATACACTGGCACACATGCAGAAAAAAACATACAGATGTAAACGCTTAAATGCTCAAGAACCTACATATTTTCATATACGTTCTTCCTAAAATTTCTTCTTAAATATATGAGATTTCTCACGAGATAGAAACAACTTGGTAAAATATATATTTTCTTCATTCTCAACCTTCTTTGTTCCCAAAAATTAAAATTATTTCCACCAAAAAGTTACAGGTTTAATATATATTTTTTCAATAAATCAATAAGCTCACATGATTCCACCTCCAGTTACATTCACACATACATGTCCCAGCATTTAAATCGAGCAAAGGTCTAGAGGTTCAACAGAAAGTAAACATCTCTTGGAGGTGCATTCCTTGTTCTAGAGACTTCATTAATACACATATTCAAGCACACTGAAACTAAAATAAAAAAGCTCTAAATATGACAAAGTAGTTGCAAGAAACAAAAACGAAAATAAAGCAAACAACAAAACTACACGATAAAATTAGCCAAACAAAATGTTACTTCAAGTGTTGGAATTAGTAAGAACAAACAGTCATTATCCATGAACACAATTCTCTTTGCAAACAAATATATTCAAAGCCCCATCAAAAAGGACAAAACAATATTCCGCATACAAGTATACAATCCCCACTCATCCAAAGTTCCACACGCATTAATAAACAAACACGCATGACCTAAATAGTATGGTACGAAAAGACCTCCAAGTACAAAGTATCAGCGAATGGCAAGCGGATTAATAAGACATACAGTAACAGTTCTGCGTAAATTGTTTGAGGAATTTAACGAACAAAATGTTCGAAGTATAGAAGTAACAAATGGATACACAAGACATACAGATTTCTGAGTGTCCCAAGCTAACCACACGGTGGAGAAGTGGCCCCACCCAAGCTTGCTTTGAACGACATATCTACCATGTTTGAAAGTGTCTCCGATTCGCACGGCATGGTATCCACCTCGCCGGTAGTCCTCAGTTCCCTCGTCTTCCGACGTGTAGTCACTCGTCTCGCTCCGATCTCCGGCACTCCTATCCTCCGCCGATGCCTCCTCCGCCATCTGTCGATTTCAACCAAATCGGAGAATTGAAGGAACTTAGAAGGAGATGGTGGAGAAAGTGAGCTACCAGGAGTCTCAGCCCTAGATTACTCAGTGTGCTCAACAGTCGCAGGTCGGAGGAAATTAGGGTTTATTTATTTCCTACTTTTGGAGAGAAGAGGCGAATTGATTATTCTATTTCTACCTTTTTTCTTATAATTAAATTATTAAAACAAAAATATATGATGAGAGTTCGTTTTCATTACAGGAAGTTTCTGGAAGTGTTGATTGGATACAGAAATGCTATAAATTAAGAATCTTATATATTAAAAGGAGAAGTTCCTACATCCAAATACTGTCACGTGTCATTTTTATCACCTTCACATATTGTCACCTGTTAATCTCATTTTTCACCCATGTTATTTCCAAACATACCCCATTTCTTTACTTTTTTGCCCTTGAACCTCTTGACTCCATCTTCCAGGCGAAGGGACGGATATGTGCTCTCACAATTTAGTCCCTTCAGATGCAGAAACGGTTGTGATTCTCCAAATTCGCTTCTCGATATTCCGACGCCACACTGCTATGATTCGTTTACAAATGAGATAATAGGTATTTATAAATTGAAAATTCTATACCTAATATCTTCAATCTTCATATAGTTCAGTAGTTTGTATGTTACCGATGGAATCCGATTATCTTTTCTGGTAAGAATTGAATGCTTGATATTGAAGATTCATTTTGTTTTGTGTGATTGATTTGAATTTTTGTTAGTATTATATATAGTTATCTTCTCATAGAGATTATCGTTTCAATTTCGGTATCTCGCAATTGTGTTATGAGTGTTGTAGATGAATGTTATGTATACGGTGTACCACATTGATTAAACAATTGTGCAATATTATTTGACACAAATCACTTCTGCCATGTTGGAGTTCCACGTAAGATTTCTCCGTTGGCCATTACCGTCGCTCCACATCTCCCCACAGACTGTTGGAGTACTAGCAATTTCATGCAGGTTAGATTTAACTGAACAACCCTCGGAGTCGAGATAGTAAGGCCCAAGGGAGTTTTTTACATTCAGAAAATATTAGGTTCTTGCTCCTCAGAAAACAAAATAGCACCACTCTTCTTTGTGTATTTTCTACTCATTCATTCTCCCTTTTTAGTCGTTGTCTCGCACAGGGCAATCTTGAAATTGGAAGCCTGAGAGAAGTGGATGCGAAGTCCGTCTTCCCGCCACTACCTGCACAGAGACATTGGAGCTTCTTGATGATAATGAACACGTACTCAGGGCAGTTTTATTGGTGGTGACCACAGGCTCAGGGTATGTTCATGGCCCCTTCTCATTTGTTTAATTCTCTGTATTCTTTCCAACTTTGTCTGTTGTTATGTGATGCATACTCATTAGGAAAGGTCATTGTTGACATTTGTATAAAACAAATTTTTTTTTATTTTTGATTTGTTTGACATGTGGAGAACATGATGGATTCTGCTCGCTTGTGTGTTGCTTGATAAATATGCTAACTATAGTTTCAGCCTCAATTCAATTATGAGTTTTGATTGCCAAATTTGACATCGAAGAAGGAGTTGTAACTGGGTTTGGCAATCCAAATTGGTTAAAATTAGAGCCGCTAAATCATGCTCTTTATTAATTAAATTGTTGTGAACCAGTGGCAAAAGAGATCTCATGGTAGCAAACTGTGTAAACAATCTGAATATGAGTTCACAATATATAATGGAAATTGAGCCTTGCAATTATAGTATTTCCAGTATATGTTCTCTCATTTTAAATACTCAATTCCATGAATAGTCTGTTTGTGTGGAGATTCACTAGCATTTTTTACTCCTTTATTTTTAATTTATTTAATTTCTTTGCTCAATCTCCATGCCCCGTACATGATTACTTGAAATTTATTTTTAAAACCTGTTATGATGTTAACTTTTACAATTTTTTGAAACTGCTGGTGTCTCTGATTTGAAATCTTTGGAGCTTTTATAGTTATGAGATCTTTTAACATTTCATGTTTTGTGTAATGTCCCTAATTGTGTGTCATAGGATTCAATGTTGATTCTAATCATACACACTTATATGATATCTGAAGCCTAACATGAAGATTATGGCAATGTAAAGGTTTACAGAAGTTGTATAAAGAGACAAAAATTGTCAAAAGATATAGGAGCCAGAGATGACTTGACTGTTTCATTAAAGCTTCCAAGCATTTCATGTTTAAAAGGCATACGTTTTGCATAGGACACAAAATAATATTGCCACCTTACTCGGCTGATAGAGTTCTCCTTATTGAACCAGAATCTGGACCTTAGAAGAGGTGGAAGGATTTGTTTGCATAAGTTGATCTCTTTACCAGAATCTGGACTTAGAAGACGTGGAAGGATTTGTTTGCATAAGTTGATCTCTTTATTTTTTTGCTTTTTAAATTAAATAAGTTTTTAAATCGCGTATTTCGTTGTAAGTAATTCCTTTTTAAGATTTTTGTTCATGTAAGGGTGAATAGATGTAGCAATATGTTCATGTAAAGTTTCAGGTATTTTTGTTTTCGAGGGTCTGTCATTCTCAGTCTCCCTTCTCTTTGACAGATTTATGTCGTCGATCCCGATTCAAATAGCTAATCTACGAGAGATCAATATTTAAAGAGGATTTCATGTCACCGATATGGTAAGAATATAAAGGGCGATCATCAAACCCTGCAGGTTACATTAGAATTCTGATTTTCAGTTTTTTAAGTGTTTTCAGAGAAAATAGCTTGCTATTTCGTGCGCCGATGTCCCGTAATCTTTTTAATTGCCCTGTTGGATTGTGCTTTACATGCCTCTCTGAACCCAATGAACAAAGTTAATCACTTAGTCTTGATGTCTTCTCCTTGAAATTCCATTGAGCCATGAGACTTATTGTTTTTAGTTTTAAGGTCTATAGAATTAAGTGAACAGAGTATGATAGTTTATAGTGGTTACAAAATCATATAACGACACCTCCTCTTTATATAGTTTCGCAGTGTCGACCGTGTGGGCGTGTGGATTGGTGGCTGTCCGCTGGATTTTCGGGCTATAATCACAATTTGGGAACTGCTGCAAATCCGGTCACTGCAGTTTCAATCACCAGCGTAATTGGGAATACGGCAACGGTCAAGCAGCAGGTTGAAATTGGGCCGCTCCCCACACTGAAAATATGTTTGATAAGAATTGAATTAAATCAAATGCTGATATTTTGTTTTGGTGGATTTGCAGCAAGTGTATCTTGAAAAGTTAATTTTAGGCTGTGATTTACCGTTGAGCTTATCAGTGATGTAATTTAGGCATAAGTTCATAATACCGATATGCTAAGGAATGCAGTGCATCATTGTTATAGTGCATTGGTGGATGGATGAAAGGATGATAACCACAATCCTTATATCTGAATAAAATTGTTTAGTAGTTGGTTCTGTTTTGCTGTTATTAATACGAATAGCCTTCCAGGATGATGTTGAACTTATTGATAGAATGATAGATGCTGGTGAAGCAAGCTACAATAAATGGAGTCACCCTGATCTGTACATTGGTAAGTGCTGAGATATCACCTTGACATTGTGTACCTAATTAATCTGTGTATAAATCAATGCCTTTCTGGGACTATACTATATTTAGGGGAATGATGCTATGTTAAATTAACTTAACAGAAGAATTTTCGTGCATATGTCTACTATTATGCTTTTGATGAATTCAAGGTTATACTTTATGTTAGGTAGAATATATAATCTCATGCTGGTAAGCACGTGTATTTATACTTGCTTTTGATGAATTGATGGAGACTTTGTAATTGATGCTTACCTCCAAAAGAGCAAATAAATGTGGATGCAAGATTCTGGATAAGTTATTACTCCTACCTTCTTTTAAGATCTAATGCAATCTGAATTTGTTCTAGATTTCTTCCAATGCTATTCTCATTTCAAAATTGCACATCATTTGAAGATAAGTTGTCATAGATGCAGTGTATCAGAGGTTGTTTGACATACTGTTTATGGGCTGCTCTCATTTTTTTGTGCAACAGTTCCATGGGCTCCTTGTGGTACCAAATTTTGCCAAAATCCAACACCGCATCCTGGGGTAAATGGCCTTAAACTCATTGCTTGATGTGCATTTGTAATTGCTGGCTGTAAATTTAAGCTGACATTGGCTTGATTGAACCCTATTCCTTTATCAGCTTTAAAGTTTCTATCATGGAGTTAATTTTCCCACACTATATGGGGTTGGATAGCTCGAATGTTCATCAAATTTATTTTAATATTTAATTACTACCATTAAGCCCACTGGTATAATATTCTTTCTGGTAATAAGATTTTGCAGCTAAGGATTGTGTGAGTTGTAAGAGGGAGAAAACAGTTGGTTTGATTGAGTGAGATTACAGAGTTTTTATTTCTCTCTGCATCTTCAAGAACAGACGATATATTTATAATATCACTGGTTTATTGCATCTTAAGCGATGACTCTGGACTCTTAAGCACTCCAAAATTATCTGGCTACTTTGACACATTATTTGGTTGCTGCAGATTGAAATAATATATAACTATGGGCGTGAAGACAATGACTAGAGTGCAATCTTTCTTTAAAATAAAAAAAAAGGTCAGTAGTTTTGTTATTGGGAGCATTCTTTTCGTCTTTATGCCACTGTGAACTGTGTTCCATGAATTTATTTTCACGACTCATGTGAGAATGCATTTAGACTTAGTAATCACAAATATGTTCAAATTCTAAAAAATGCAGATTGCCAAGGTGTGTTGGGGCTTCTGTACATTTTCGGATGTCCAACACTTTCCCTTCTTTGGTTCCGCCATTATTTTCTATCAATTTCTCAGACTTTTAACTGTTTATTTCTACAGGTTATGCAATCGATGATTGTCGACACCTGTTCATGTTCTTCAATTATCTGAACTGGAAATCTCCAGTTGTGTATGAATAAAGATTATGTCCATTCATGCTTTGAGGCGGGTTTTTTTTCTATACCAGTTTTTTTAAATTCAATAATGGATAAATTGATTTTGTGCCTACTTGACATCCTCTTGAGAAACAGGGAAACAGTGATCTAAACTCAAATAGACCGATCTTGCTACATTCAACCTATTTGTCTACTCCTGTAAGTACTAAACCATGCTGGTATGAATATTATGGGAATTCATATGTTATAGCTGAAGTGTTTGATTTATTTATTATCATAGTGAGGCCTAAAGACAGGCATCAGAAACCATTAATAAATGGAATACAACATGAGATGAAGTGTAGAGTTGAAGGTATGGCCAAAGCTGGTCAGGTTGCTGCGGGGTCATCGACGGGGCTTGCTTCTGTTGTAGTTGAGGAACTAAGTAAAAGAAAGTAAATTTAGTTTAATAAGGTGCGTCAATGTAATAACTTCATTTAATTGAATTTTGAAACATTCATTGACTGGAATGCCCCATCCATCTTTATGCAGATTGGGCTGGGAACTTATACTTATGTTTACGGGGCCTGGGACTTACCCATATATAAAATTGTAGCCAAGAATATAGAACCGCAGAGTGTTGTTTTATGGCAAAGGAGATTTGCATCCTTTGCAGGTTAGATCAGCCAATATGATGAAGCTTGAAGGTCTGTTCACATCAAAGATTGTAGAAAGTTTATACCTTTCGAGTACATAGAACACGATCTTGCTGAACCTGTTGCATTACCTAATGTCAATTTTGCTGAACCACAGCTACTACTTATAATAACTTGATTTATACTAGGAAATATATATTAATGTAATATATTCAACTTTATAATAATGTGATTGTAGGTTAAATATTGTAATTGGCAAATGCATTTGGGACTTGAGGACTACCATAGTCGATATGTTATTCATCGAGATATGAAGGGATCAAATCATATAGTTGACAACTAAGGAATCGAAATGACAAGAATATAAAAATGAGAAAGCGAACTACTCCTGATCTGGTGATGATACCCAAGGCACATAAATGCATTTTGCTCAATATCATGATGTATATGCAAGATTCCATGCTCAATAGTTTGTACCAATACCCTTTTCATTTCATTTCCCCATCGCAGACTTCCAAACTCCTTGCTAAATGTGCACTGGATAAAGTTACCTTCAAATGCCAAACATATGTTGCGACATGTTACCATATACTTTTGCTGCTGAGAGTTGAGAATAGTCCATATCTATTAATAGTCTGATAGTTGAAACTGCTATGACAAATGGCATATGCACATAATTTAAAAATCTGATATTCTCCATCTACAGGAATTTCTAACCAATTTGATGGATGATCAGAGCGTTGACAACCACAAAGAATGTTGAGAGATCATTGAGGTGCATATATATATATATATATATATGCACCGTTGAATCATTCCGACAATAAACCAAAGTAATGACCTATTATTATATGGTTTACTTTCTTAATATTGATATTGTTAAATTGAATTGTAGATTATAAGCTCATGAACAAATCTATTGTCTCAAAGAGACATTTACTTTCACATTTATTTTATTTGAACGTCGTCTCAACTCTACTTTCACACAGTTAAAAAATAAATAGTCTACATTCGCAAAAGTTAATAAAAAATATTTTTATTTTATTAATTAATTTTATACTCACATTTTTTTTTGTATGCCATCTTTGAGTACTTTCTTGGCACCACGGGAATTTCCAAGGGGGAGGAGCACACGTGTCAAGGAAAAAAGTAGAATAAAATAAAAAAAATAATATTTTAAGGAGCAATTTGGTAAAATGTCATATATAAATTAAATAAGTTAGTCGGATTTTGTGAAGTATGGCGTAAAAAATGAAAAAGGAATGATATTTTATGTGACTATGTAAATATTATGAGTGTGCATTTTATAAAATAATTAGCAAGTTGTGGGATAATCCAGAATTTTTTTTGCAAGTTCTTGTTGGACCAAAGGAGTATGAAAGTTATTTCAGGTTAAGGGATAGGTTTACAATCATTTGGTACAAGTTATGTGTTTCGGGTCCTTCAAACTAATACGAAATTGCTATAACGAGATATTGACAAACATATAAAATTTGATAAAAAAAATGAAAGTACTTGGAATATTTATATATTAACTCTCACATACATATAAATATGGATAGATCAATATAAAAGTTATAAAAGTTTCATCGAGTTAGATCACGTTATATTTCTGCATACATTTTGAAAGAACAATGGTCATGTCAATATAGAAAGGTATTTATGTAGATTACAAAAACAAAAAACTCTATACAAAAGTATTTAAAGCATTAGAAAAAGTTATATAAAATTATATTCCATTAAGAAAATCACATTAGATATTCAAAATTCTATTCCATTCAGGAAAATCACATTTAGATATTCAAAATGTCATTCATACAAGGAGCTTGAACTTTAATTTTTTCACAAATTCATGAGTGAAGAAAACTTATTGAGTGAGCGAAATATGGATAAAATAACTTTCAGTAAGAATTAATCACCTGATGGTGACCAAGTCTAAATTCTGATATCATAAACAAATCATCTCATTTAAAAGATTAAACTTGGAAAGAATTATGAAAATAAATAATTTAATTAAATTACCTTACAAAATAAATAAAAACGAAGACCAAACACAATATAATAAATTATAGGGTGGCCCAAGACCCTCTTCCCGGAAAAGCATCGCCGGTCAATTTTCGAGATTATTAATTGTGTTTGATATGTATGTTAATCCATAATTGTTTCAAATTTATTGCTAATCACTGAAAGAGAACATGTAAAGACGAATTTCAGTGAAATATTAGTCTCTTAAAATTATGCCGGTCAATTTTTGAGATAATTAATTGTGTTTGATATGTATGTTAATCCATAGTTGTTTAAGATTTATTGCTAATCACTGAAAGAGAACATGTAAAGACGAATTTCAGTGAAATATCAGTCTCTTAAAATTATCTTGTGAATGGAGTTGGTTTTGCATATTAAATTCAAATAATTTTAAATCAAGTATTTTTTTCGTTTTTTTCCTTCCTCTCATATGGTTCTTTCTTTACATGTGTTACCTCTTTCCGATTTCTCATTTTCTTCCAAAGCAATTGGCGGAGCAATTCTCGGGTTTTAACTGAGGGCAGTGGTTGTAACGGTTTTAAAACTGAGGGCAATTAAAAAATTTTTGTTACCTTTTCCAATTAGAATATATATATATATATATATATATATATATATATATATATTTAAAA
>JAPKLY010000773.1:5162-18174 GCA_026898435.1 Prunella vulgaris | reverse complement strand
TATAAAAAGTTCCTTTTTTAGGTGTGTGAAAAAAGAGTTGGGACGCCCAAATCAGAAAAGTGTGAAAGTAGTTTTGGGACATAGTGAGTATTAAATCTTTTAAATACAGGTAAAAAATCACATAACACAACATTTATACACTGATATTTTTTTAAAATATTTACTAATGAAATATAGAACAAATATTCTTGAAAATTATCCAATAAAAGAAGTAAAAATGATTTTTTAAAGAATTAAAGGACTAACATAATTTGAAATTCAACAATCCTAATAATTTACATGTGAATCTATATGAGGCTATAAAGTATGACAAGAATTACATGTGAATTTCGGAATTGTTCAAACAAAACTTAACCGTTTATTTTTAAATATAAAAGTTAAAGGGTTAAAAAGGAAATCTCATGTAATCCACCAGCAACCCCAAATATACCTCGCTTGAAAATATATCAAATAATAAATTTGTAAAAAAAAAAGTTGCGCGAGAGATAAAAAAAATATATTAAGAAAAATTCTTAGTTCATAACTCAACATTTATATACTGAACATTTTTTAAAATTTTACGACTGGAAAAAGGGTACAAAATTTCTTGAAAATAATACACATAAAAAAAGAAAAAAGAATTTTCTAATAAATAAAGGGCTAAAATTTAAAAATTGAAATTCCACACTCATAAAAAATAACAACACAATTATTCTAAGACTCTATAAAGCATGACAAGAAACACAGGGGAATTTCGAGATTTAAAAAAAAAAAAAAACTTAACCATTTACTAAACTATCTTTTTTTACCCGATTAAAACTACAAACTCAGCAAAAAAAGAAGGTTTTAAAAAAACATAAGAAAAACAGAAAAACAAAAAAGACAAAAAAAGAATATTGATAAAAAAAAAAAAGAGATTGATAAAAAAATAAAACAATAATAAAAAACAACAACAAAAGCTCCCAAACAAAAACAAAACAAATCAAAACAAAAAAACACCGCAAGAGAAAAAGATATAAAAAATATTAAAAAATTAAATACAGGATAAAATTCACATAACACAACATTTATACACTGATATTTTTTGAAATTTTTACTATTGGAAAAGAGAACAAATATTCTTGAAAATTAACCAATAAAAAAAAAAGATTCTTCAAAGAATTAAAGGACTAAAAAAATTTGAAGTTCAACAATAATAATAATTAACCACACAAATATTAAAACACTACTTACTGTTTTAATAAAAATAGGATTGACATTTAGCATTTTTTTTCAAAAATTCAAAAAAAAAAAGTATAAAGCAATAAATTAATGTCATAAAAAAACAAAATTCAAACCACAATGTGACGGATTAGAAAAATACAAAAAAAAAAAGCTAGAAACATAAAAAAAAAAAACAAATTTGTCTGGATTGCTCAAATCATCCAAACAATTTGACATAAAACATAAACAAAAAACAAAATATAAAACTTTATAAAAAAATAATTCAAAACACATTTATAAACCAGACCCGTGCATCACACGGGCCAAAACCTAGTATTCAATTAAATTTCTCAAGACAAAATGGAAAAGTTTGTTCAAGTAAAAAAAAAAAGTAGAATGAAAGATCAGGCTTAATAGCTCTCTATCCCAACTCCAGACCACAGAAAGTATTATTTTTCAACTTGTTATGAATATAAACACTCCCTCCATCCCGGCGCAAATAAAAAAAAAGTATGTGAGTGTAAAGTTAAATAATAAAATAATAAAATTATTTTATTGACTTTTGTGAGTGTAAAAAGTTTCCTTTTTAGGTGTGTGAAAGAAGAGTTGGGACGTCCAAATAAGAAAAGTGCGAAAGTAGTTTTGGGACGGAGAGAGTATTATTATTAAAAAATATAAATATTAATTATCATTTAAATTTGATAAGCATAACAATAATAACTGAAAATTTGAATTTATGTGTACTGAAATTTACAGAATATCTTTTCAGCAAACAATCCCTTTAACTTTTTTTTTTCTAAGCATCAATCATTTGTTGTACAAATAATTTAGGGATTAAAGTTTTTTTTATCCTATAACTTGTCAAAAATTTGAATTTGATCCGCATAGATTACACATTTTGATTTTGGTCCTATAAGTTTAAAAATATTTTGATTTTGGTCCTTTTGCAAACTTACATGCATTGACCGCACCCGGTACCCCTCAATAAAATGGGGTTGCGGAACGAAGAAATAGAACTCTTTCAGAAATGATCAGATCCATGATGAGTTATTCAGATCTACCCAAGTAGTTTTGGGGGTATGCTTTGGAAACAGCAGCTCACACTCTAAACTTGGTGCCATCCAAATCGGTTCTTAAAACTCCTACAGAATTGTGGACCGGGCGTAAGCCTAGTTTGAGACACATAAGAATCTGAGGGTGTCCGGCATATGTGTTGGATAAGGAAGCCAGAAAATTGGATCCTCATTCGGAATTGAGATTGTTTTTAGGATACCCTAAAGGAACGAAAGGGGGTATGTTCTATAGTCCAAAAGACCAAAGAATCGTAATTAGTACGCATTCTAAGTTCTTGGAAGAAGACTATGTGAACAATAGAAAGCCCAAAAGTGAAATTATCTTAGATGAAATAAAAGGGTCTAATCCTATACCAACGGTACAAGTTGATATACCACGTGACACACCAATACAACTGGAGCCTCGTCGTAGTGGGAGGGTTGTGAGACAACCCGAGAGATTCATGTTCGTGGGAGAGTCGTCTGACTTGGTTCCCGGGGAAGATGAATTAGACCCATGGACATACGACGAAGCACTCCAAGCCAAGGATGCAGATTCTTGGCAAACAGCAATGGAAGCCGAGATGGATTCTATGGATAAAAATGAGATGTGGGAGCTTGTTGAGCCACCCAATGGGGTAAAACCCATTGGATGTAAGTGGGTCTACAAGAGAAAAAGAGGATCGGACGGGAAGGTTGAGACCTTAAAAGCTAGACTTGTAGCGACATGATATACTCAGAAAGAAGAGATCAATTATGAGGAAACCTTTTCGCCGGTAGCCATGCTTAAGTCCATCCGTATTCTCTTGGCGATAGCTGCACATCTTGATTTTGAGATCTGGCATATGAATGTCAAGACAGTTTTCCTTAATGGAAGTCTTGCAGAAGAAATCTATATGCGTCAACCCGAAGGCTTTATTGAAAAAGGCCAAGAGCACCTTGTATGCAAGCTTAAGAGGTCTATCTACGGACTTAAGCAAGCATCGCGAGCTTGGAATCAATGTTTTGATCAAGTAATAAAATCTTATGGTTTTGATCAAAATGAGTTTGAGAGTTGTGTGTACAAGAAGTGTGTCGGAACTGTCGTGGTATTCTTGATACTATACGTAGACGACATTTTGCTCATTGGAAACAATGTAGCGATGTTATCAGATGTAAGGGTATGGTTGTCAAATCAGTTTGATATGAGGGACTTAGGGGAAGCTGGTCATGTCTTAGGGATCAAGATTACTCGAGATCGCAAGAAAAGAATGATCGGCTTATCGCAAGCTTCGTACATAGACACTGTTTTGAAACGGTTCAGCATGCAGAATTCCAAGAAAAGTTTTGAACCTTTTAGACATGGAATTCATATATCGAAAGATATGTGTCTGAAGACACAAAAAGAGATAGATTGCATGAAAGACATCTCATATGCTTCGGCAGTTGGAAGCCTCATGTATGCTATGTTGTGTACGAGACTGGATATCTGCTTTCCTATGGGCATGGTAGCATGATATCAAAGTAACCCAGAAGAAAGAGCATTGAATGGCTGTTAAAAACATTCTGAAATATCTAAAGCGAACTCGAGATAGAATGTTGGTTTATCAGTCAGATAGTCTAATCCCCATCGGTTATACAGACTCGTATTTCCAATCAGACTTAGATTCAAGAAAGTCTACCTCGGGTAGTGTATTATGTCTGGGAGGTGCAGTCGTGACATGGAGAAGCGTTAAGTAGAAATGCATCGCTGATTCTACCATGGAAGCCGAATATGTAGCTGCTTGTGAAGCGACGAAAGAGGCAGTTTGGCTCAAGAACTTCTTAGTGGACTTGGATGAAGTTCCGGATTTGCCCAACATCATCATGGTCTATTGTGACAATGCCGGAGCAGTTGCAAATTCAAGGGAACCAAGAGCCCACAAAGCCAGCAAACACATTGAAAGGAAGTACCATCGTATACGAGAAATCATTAAGAGAGGAGACATAGAGGTAGCAAAGATCACAACGGAAGACGACCTAGCTGATCCTTTCACAAAGGGTCTGCCTCTGTCGACATTCGAGAGACATGTGGAAGGAATTGGAGTCAAGTGTGTTGCCAATATGCTTTGAGTATTAGTGGGAGAAATTATTAGGACATGTGTAGTGCATAGATATGTTGTAGTATACTTAAAAGCAGACTTTGAGTATAAGTGGGAGATTGTTAGGGTTATACTAGAAAGTATGTTTTTATTTTGTATAACTAAACTGAATCTTTGAGCTTTATCTGAAATAAATCTTTTATCCCTGTGCTTTAGATAATATGAATGTTATTTATTTATTGCAATCCGTTCAGATATAATAGTACAAGTTACACTATAGATAAATGTAGTGATCCCCGGATAACTCACAACAAGATCACATTATCAGTGTCTTGTAACAAGTACTAAATTCACAACCTAGATGAGATTTGAACACCCATTGGTAAACGGTTGATGTGTAGATCCCAGATTGACTTATCTTGACCAAAGGATTACACTAGTGCATGATGATGCATTGAAGAGGACCTACAGAGAGGTAATTCTTCCGTACTAATATATGGGATGAAGAATTAGACCTCAGTGGTTGTTTATTTCTAAACCTCTGTCCCTTAAATAGGACTGTGTGTAATCCATGCGGGGCGCATTATTTTGTTATGGGTAGAGAGTCAACAAGACTCAATACTTTGCATCTTGGGCGACGCCATTGAGAACATGACAGTTGCTAAGATTTAATACAGAGGAACGTGTTCTTGGAGAGGCTTGTATGATTAGTCCCATTGGTGGGCTCTAAACATTCGTCATACTAAATCTTGCAAGTGGAATTTGTTTCCGGTATGATGATAAAGAAGAGTTGTCCTTACTCCAAGGTTAAGATGTTAAATTAATTAAAGCGTTCAGTGGCTTGATTGATTAACGGACAAGAGAATCTTAAACAATGGGAAAAAAATGATCGGGAGCCATATGATTTTAATATGGGTTAAGATGGATAGTGTAACATTAATCCTATAGTGGAGTGAGATTAATGTTAATGAGTTGAATGACATTGGGCTAAATGTTAGAATTCAAGGCCCATTAGGAGGTCAAATCTTAATTCACCTAAAGGCCCCTCAAGTATCCCAATTAAATGTCCAACAATGAACAATGTGATTAAAATAAAAAGAAATATTTTGAGCCCATTAATTTATAATTTTTGAAAATTATTTATATATTAATTCATGAGAGTATTTTATGGAAAATAGATATGTATTATGAATACAAGAATATCTAATAAAATTAAGATCTCATTGAATTAAATATAAGACATCTTTTTTTTGAAAATTGCATGAATAAAAATATCAAGAATAGAATATTTGATATTCAAGATTATCAAGATTAGAATATTTGATATTCATGATAATCAAGATTTGAAATATTAGATATTCAAGATATTCAAGATCTTGTATTCTCATTATAAATATGAGATGATACAAGACTTCATAATCATTATTACTAAGGCTGTAATTTTTGAAAATTACAATTCATTGGGCAACAAAATTATTTTCTTCCTTGTGTTGTGATTATTCGTGTGGCCTCCCATCGGGTGTACGAGTAAGGACGAGGGAATACTTGAGAAGGCTTTTGGGTTGCTCAAGTTTATTGTTGATACTACTCGGCTCTAAAGCATCTCAAAAGGATGCATTTTGTCTCAAAACTGTCTTTTCTTCAAGAGGTATAATTCACTAAATCCCTTAGTTCCGCATGTGTAGGGTATTATGTGATTTTATATGTTCATATGTTTTGCATGCGAAGCCTGTTGTTGGGTATACAATTATTTTTTTGATCAGAAAAAATATTTTTATAACATAATTGGGTATAAGAAATACCCACCAAACAAGTACATCAGAGTTTCAACCTCACAGCAGCAAACAAAAATTACAACAATTCTCCAAGATAACCCAAACACTAATAATTATTTATGAAACATGCTAGGATTTTTCACCCATCCTTCGAATGATCCAGAAGTCTCCTTATAACCTTTAGCCACAAACCAACTCCAAACACGAGCCTTCAATTCATCCAGTAAAACCTTACTATCAATAGCCTCTGGACGAAATATGACACCATTTCTTTTTTTTTTCCACAAAATCCAAACCGTACACAACCATATACACACCGCAAGATTTTTTCCATCCTTCCCTTTGAATAATCTACTGAAAAGAAGTAAATTCCTTGCCGGGTCGGATGGAAGAGCTACTTTTAGTCCCAACCACTCAATGCAACTCATCCAAAAACGATACGAAAAAGAGCAATCAAATAGGACATGAGATACCTTCTCGTATGAGTTATTACAAAATATGCAATTGGGATTGACCTGGGTATGAAGAGCGTTTCGCCTGATTAAATTGGAAAATATTGGGATGCGGTTCCAAAGAACTCTCCAAGCATGTATAATGATCTTCGGGGGAACAAGGTTATTCCATATAAGTTTGAATTCTTCCTTTTCCTCTCTATCCACCACAGTAGCTTGGTTTAGAACCTCATAAGCACTCTTCGTCGAATAATACTCCTTGAGAGATGTGCCCCACCTCCATTTGTCTTTAATGCCCTGTTTCAATTGAAATTTGTTAATAACAACAAGAAGCTCATTAAGGACATCCTTCTCCCACTCAAAAAGATCTCTTCTCCACTTCCACTCCAAAATCCACTCCCCTTCCCTCCACTCTTCTAGCTCACTAACTTTGGCATCCTTATTGACACACAAACTGTACAGCCTAGGAAAAACATATTCAAGGCAACCCTCCCAGCCCAACACTCCTCCCAGAATAAAATATCACTCCCATCACCCAACTCCCTTCCAAGATTCTTAAAAAACCATCCACAGTTTTTATCCTCCACCGCTTTCATTACCTCCCCCCACCACCCTGTTGGTTTTGACACTCTATCCGAACTCCCTCAACTTGATCTAACCCCCCACAACATCCCCCGCCTAGACCTAATCACTTTCACCCACAATATCTCACTCTCAGTGTAGAATCTCCATACCCACTTACCAAAAAGTTCTTTGTAAATTCACAATTTCGTTCAAGGTTTTTTTTGGGCCCGATATGTAGAGAGATAATAGACTGGAAGAGCCGAGAGTACCGCATTGACAAGAGTAAGTCTACCTCCAATAGAGATATTCAAACCTTCCCATTTCTTCAACCTACTCCTGACTTTTTGTAATACGTTACTCCAATCTTTTGATTGCCTGTGGGTGCTGCCCACCTTGACCCCGAGATAAGAAAAAGGTAAAGATCCTTTGATGCACCCAAGGTTCGCTGCAAAACTCGCAATAGTCTCTTCATCCACATTCAGACCCACAATGCTACACTTTTCTTTATTGATTTTCAGACCCGACACCAGCTCCAGATTGATAGGAAATCTTTTGATGAAAATGATATTATTCCATTCCGCTTTCCCAATGAAAATAGTATCGTCAGCGAACTGAAGATGAGATAACTGGATCCTATCTCGACCGATCTCCATCGGAATAAAGAGTTTATTTTCCACAACTTTTCTCATCATTAGGCTCAGTCCTTCCGCAACAATAAAAAATAAGAAAGGGGAAAGAGGATTGCCCTGTCTTAAGCCTTTCTGCAAACGAAACCCTTCAGTAGGGCTCCCGTTTACTAGGACCGATGCATGAGCAGAAGAGATGCACTCCATGATCCAACCTATCCACTTACCATCAAAATTAAATCTCTCCATTAAAGTTCTCATAAAGCTCCACTCAATGGAATCATACGCCTTGGCAAAATCGATCTTATAAATGAATCCTTTCTCTTTTCTCTTTTTGATATCTTCGATAGCTTCATTGAGAATAACAACGCTATCTAAAATTTGACGACCACCAATGAAAGCACTTTGTTGCTCTGAGATTATAGAATCAAGAATCTTGCTTAATCTAATCGATAGCACCTTGGAGATGATTTTGTAAATCCCTCCGATAAGTGAGATAGGTCTGAAATCCCCCAGAGATTTAGCTTCCGACTTCTTAGGAATTAGAACTATGAAGGAAGGATTAAGATCTCTAACCAGTCTTCCGTGTCTGTGACACTCTTCCATAAAAGCCATCATATCAACTTTGTACACGTCCCGAAACTCTTTAAGAAAGCCAAAGTTGAAGCCATCAGGGCCGGGACTTTTTGAACTGTCGCAAGCCTAAATTGCATCTCTAATCTCCGAATCAGTGAATTTGGCCGTGGGAAAATAATTATCTTGCACTGAGATTTTTCTGTAACAGAAATCCTCATTCAAGATCACTTTAGTGCGCTGTGTACTTGAGTAATGATTTTTGAAGAATGCAGCCACTTCTTTCTTTACCTCCGCCACCTCCTCTCTCCAAGCCCCATCTATCATAATTCCCGCAATCTCATTGCCTTTACGCCTTCTGTTAATAAATCGGTGAAAGATCTTGGTGTTAGCATCACCCTCTTTGATCCATTTCATTTTCGCCTTTTGACTGAGAATATTATCTCTGAATTTCAAATCTCTTAACAAAAGAGCTCTTTGTTCATTTCTCCTGCTAATCTCATTCTCCTCAAGTCCAAAAGCATCATCTAATACATCTAATTTGATGATATCTTGCTTCCTTTCTTGAATCTTCCTGTCTAAAGAACCAAAGATATTTGAATTCCAAGCTTTCAAGTCCGCCCTGAGTCTCTGAAATTTCTCTTTAAGAATGAATCCTCCCCATCCTTTGACATCATAACTCTTCCATTTTGATGAGACGAAGTCCCTGAACCCCGGGTGGAATTTCCAAGCATTAATGAAACGGAAAGGTTTAGCACCCCAATCTTTAACTTTGATCTCCAAGGTAATAGGACAATGATCAGACAGTGATCTTCTAAGAGCATGGTGGTGGGAATTCGGCCACTGGTGCAACCAAAGATTATTAACCAAAATTCGATCAATGCGGCTTTTGTAAGTGCCATCCGGTCTATAGCAAGTGAATGATCGTCCATGAAGTGGAAGATCGATCAAACCAGCCCCATGAATAAATTCTTCAAAAGCATAAATATCTCTTCTGCAAGGAAACACATTTTGACCAACTCTTTCAGAAAAGTTTCTCACAGAGTTGAAATCTCCTAGGATGCAGATACAAGCTGACGAATTCTGGGCAACCAAACCAACTAATCTATCCCATAGTTCGAGTCTTTCCTACAGAGGACAAGGAGCATAAATGTTTACCATGCAGCACTCGATTTTGTCCTCACCCCAGAACCCATTAACTACCAAACACCCTCTCATATGCCAACAACTTGATGCTGAGAAAATATCAGAATTCCAAATTGAAATCAAACCACCTGACCTCCCATCTGATTCTCTACACGTCCATCCACATTTTCTGACTCCCCAGAGAGCTCTAATTAAATGATCATCAACCACTTCTTTTTTCGATTCCTAGATACACACAAAGTCTACCTTCTGCCTCCTAACTAGCTCCTTGATTTCATTACATTTCATTCTACTCCCCAAGCCCCTTATATTGTAACTGAGAAGCTTCATAATAAATTACCAGCAGGACTC
This sequence comes from Prunella vulgaris, assembly GCA_026898435.1. Taxonomy (NCBI): domain Eukaryota; kingdom Viridiplantae; phylum Streptophyta; class Magnoliopsida; order Lamiales; family Lamiaceae; genus Prunella; species Prunella vulgaris. The sequence continues at coordinate 8,393 of JAPKLY010000773.1, read as the reverse complement.
TCCTTCTCCGATGCTTTTTCAGATTTTGAATAAAGACCCTTAATGTTATCAATAATCGATCCCTCTTCTGTGGCAGCCTCCAAGCCCATAAGCTTTCCAATCTCCCAAATATCATTAGCTTCCGAATTATTAAAATTATTGCGCACTTGAACAGAGTCCTTCCACCCCTCTAATAGAGTCTGCCCGAGTATTTTCATTATCACTTGATAATTCCAGATCCGCCAGAAAGGCTCCTAATTGTTTAAGTTCCTCCTTGTTCTTAGCCCTCTTGGATTGGGTGTTGTGTTTCTTTCTCCGCACTATATCAACATCAGATACAGATTTTTCCTTATTATTAGGGCATGACCTTGGGTAATTTCTGTGGAAAGATGATGCATTATTATTGTTCTTTGCATTATTGACCCGGTATGAATTGCAAGATGTAACTGAGATATTGGCGTGGATTAGCTCTGGATCCTTCTGTTTTGTGATATTATCTATAGGACATCCTGAATGGGCCGAAACAATTGACTGGTCAATGGCAAAAGAGGAAGAAGGAACTTCAATCCCCTGTTGAACCAAATGAGGCTTCGAACTTGGTCCATTAAGAGGAGCAGGCCCAACCATCTTATTAATCACTAGAGTTGGCCAACTAATAGGTGGATTAAAATCCAAAATTTCCTTATCATATCCAGCAGCCATTTATGAAATCTCTCTAACCGTAGGCGAGATCTCCTTGGACGGATGCACCGAAAAATTGGTAATTTCAGGCTCGGATGTCGAAGTCTCCACTCCTAAAAAATTTGAAATTTATTCTTCAGCTGGACCCCACTAACTCTATCTTTCGAATAAGACTTGGAAGATCCACTTTTTTCTGGCACCGAACCGTCGGAGACATCACTCACTCCATGTACGGATGCTTTAGCTTTATCACCATGAAGCGATAAAAAGGAATCACATGACCAAGACGAAGTATCCTCCTAATCATCCCCCAAAGTTCCTTCAACCTCACACATTGCAGCCGACTCAGACTCCTCGGACACTTTAATAGTAAACAGTTGATTATCAATGGACACCACAAATGACCTATTGACGTTAAGAGAAACCGGGATGGATAGCGAAATTCATACAAGAACCTAACTTTGCTTTTTTGTCAATCGAAATGAATTCACCTAGTTTGGCCGCAATAGAAATAAAGAATCTTCGATTCCACGCATGCAAAGGGACCCCTATCCATCTCGTCCAAATCCTTGTGTTCTTGCACACATTCGAAACCCTCCACGGGCGGAACCATTCCAACCAATGGTTAAACCATTCAGCCATATCAGATTCGGCCTTCGTCGAGCTACGTCCACTTAATTTGTAAATGAGCAAAGAATTGTCACCAATAAAAATAAATTTGAAGTTAATCCCGCATTCGTTGGAAATTTCCTCACCATTCTCCTCCCATGAAAAGTCCTTACGAAGCATACCAATCCTCAAGCCATTTTCTTTCCTCCTCCAGAGTAGAAAATTCTAACAGAACCGAATTCGGGACGATCCCGTTCATGTTGTCACACAACGTACGTACCTAAAGAATCTGGGACATTTCTAGGCCTCACCACATCTCTAAACGATCTTCCTTGTGTCCTCAAACCTAAGCCAGCCTCGAAGCAATGAGAACTCTGAGGGCGAATAACTCTGGAACTTCTACCAAACCTAGGGTAGAAAACCCTTAACTTGAACGAATCCACCCAAAGATTATTCAACTGCGTAAGAGCTTTGTCAACATCCAACAATTGATCCACCCTAAACCGAACAAACCCAAAAGGTTTTCCAAGAACGTCCAATTTTTTAGGGATAAAAATATCCACAACATCCCCAAACTCTTCAAACTACTTCCTCAAGAGTGTTTAACCCACAAGCTGGTGGAAAATTTCAAAACAGAAAAGATATAGAATTCTCCCTAAAGGCATCGACCTCTTCCTTGGTAACGTTTCTTCTTGCTCTTCCAAAAAACTTAGAATCTCTCCACTTATCGGACAATTTATGCCTCACCGGTGGTGTCTCGGCAAAGGTTAACCTAGGTTCTACCCAATACCTCACCCTATCTTTATACTTTCTCTCTCTACCCATTCTCACTTCAATTATTATTATTTCTTCTATTGGCTTTTTTGGGTATACAATTATTTGACTTAATTATGTTTAAATCATGATATTAATTGTGGGCTTAAATTTGTATTTAGCGTAAATCCAGAATAGATCCGCTTAATTCCCCAACAACTGGTATCAGAGCCGGTTTCGGGCTTAATACGTTAAATTGTAATTTAAGTGTTTAATATTAAATTTAAAAATTGGATAGTAGAATTGCTAGATCTTTTTTGCAGGTATCCAATTGTCATGGTATTTAATATTTATTTATGCATGCATGTATGATGATGCGTTTTAATCCGATTCGTTCGGATCATTTTTCCGGTGAGAAAATCCACTGGTAGACTAGAATATTTTTTTGTAATAGACTAGTCTAGATGATAGGTTTATTTATTTTTCGCAAATAAATTGTAACCAATTTGTAATAGACTAGTCTAGAAAATTTAATATTAAAATTTGAAAATTGGATACTAGAACAGCGTTCACCGACACCGAGCGCCTCATCGGTGATAATAGGGCGTGTAGAAGCAATTTTCTACCGAGGAAATCTCTTCCATGGTCCTCACGAAGATGAAGTGTAAGATTTCTGGGTAATTGATCGGTAGGGTTTTTTTTTTTTTGGTTTTATTAAATTGAATGTTGGGAAATGTCTTGTAAAATGTTTTAATAAAATCCCAAAGACTCCCCTGATGTATTCATGTATCTCTAAAGACTTAGGAATCTAGCCCAAAGTGTTAAGAGGCTATGATAAAGACTTAGAAAATAAGTTTGTAAACTGACATGCCACTTTGTTGAAAACTAGTCTGATGTATAGAAACTAGCCTGATGTATCTTAGACTAGCCTGATGTAGGATTAGGAGATACACCCACTATCTGAAGAGTGCACCCCAGAAGACTAAGTCCAAGCAGCATGAAAGGACTCCCCTGAAGACAAGTAACCCGGTGCATTAAATGACATTGACATTTATGAAGGAAGCAGCCAACACATAAATGAAGTGTTAAATGCAGCAAAGAGAATATCCCAAGTCACCAGATGAAAAGACAGAGGACTTCAATGTAACCGTTAGGACTGGACTGAGGAACAATTAAGACAGGCCAATGAGAAGCTGCCACCTATGTACG